>JAXRKP010000207.1:15000-32500 GCA_037039925.1 Doris montereyensis
ATGGTAAGTTATCATAGTAAGTTATCATGTTACGTTATCATGGTAAGTTTTCATGGTACGTTATCATGTTACGTTATCATGGTAAGTTATCATGGTAAGTTATCATGCTACGTTATCATGGTAAGTTATCATGGTAAGTTATCATGGTAAGTTATCATGTTACGTTATCATGGTAAGTTATCATGTTACGTTATCATGTTACGTTATCATGGTAAGTTATCATGGTAAGTTATCATGGTAAGTTATCATCGTAAGTTATCATGATAAGTTATCATGTTACGTTATCATGGTAAGTTTTCATGGTAAGTTATCATGTTACGTTATCATGGTAAGTTTTCATGGTAAGTTATCAGGGTAAGTTATCATGTTAAAGTTATCATGACAAGTTATCATGGTAAGTTATCAAGGCAAGTTATCATAGTAAGTTATCATGGTACGTTTTATCAAGTTACCAGAGTTATCATGAAGAATCATCATGGAAGGTTATCATGGAAAGCTATCATGGAGAGTTATCATGGAAAGTTATCATGGAGAGTCAGCATGGAAAGTTATCATGGTACGTTATCATGGAGAGTTATCATGTAGCATTATTATGGAAAGTCATTATGGAGAGTTATCATTGAAACTTATCATGAAGAGTTATCATGGTAAGTTGTCATTGAATTTTATCATGGTAAATTATTATGTATAGTTATCATTGAGAGTTATCATGAAGAGTTATCTTGGTAAGTTACCATGGATAGTTATCATAAAGAGTTATCATAAAGAGTGATCATGAAGAGTTATCATAAAAAGTTATCATGAATAAATGTCATAAAGAGTATTCAGTGATAGTGATCTTGTAGAGTTATCATGGATAGTTATCATGACGAGATGTTATGGATAATTATCATGGAGAGTCGTCATGGATAGTTATCATGAAGGGTTATAATGGATAGTTATCCTGGAGATTTATCATGAAGAATTATCATGGAGATTGATCATTGAGAGTTATCATGGAAAGTTTTCATGGAGAGTTATCATGGAAAGCTATCAGGGAGAGTTATCATGGAGAGTTATCATCGAGAGTGATCAGGGATAGTTATTAAAAAAGAGTTATCGTGGAGAGTCATCGTGGAGAGTTATCATTGATATATATCATGGAGGGTTGTCATGAAAAGTTATTATGGAGAGTTATCATGGACAGTTGTCATGAAGAATTATCATTAAGAGTTGACATGAAGATTTTTCATGGTGAGTTATCATGGATATTTATCATGGAGAGTTATCATGAAGACTTATTAGGAAGAGTAGTCATGAATAATTATCATTGAAAGTCATCATGGATAATTATCATGAAGACTTATTAATGAAAAGTTATCTTTGATAATTGTCATGGAGAGTTATCATGGATAATTATCATGGAGATTTATCATGGATATTAATCATGGAGAGATATTATGGAGAGTTATGATGGAAAGTTGTGATGGAGGGTTTTCATGGATAGTTATTATGAAGAGTTATAATGGAAAGTTATCATGGAGAAATATAATGAAAAGTTCTCATGGAGAAATGTCATGGAAATGCTTCATGGAGAAATAGCATGGAATGTTATCATGGAGAAATATCATGGAAAGTTATCATGGAGAAATATCATGGAAAGTTATCATGGAGAAATATCATGCATGGAGAGGTATCATGTGGGAAGTCCATAAAAGGAAAGCCATTTTGATGAAGCTAAGTCCCCGGTCATTTATTTCCAACTTGTTCCAAAATCTGTCCTTCCAGAAATGAAGTACAATGTAATAGAATGTGACGCTTTAGTAAGCGTCATTAGAGTAAAACAGTTTTCCACTATGTGAACTTCATCTCATTCATCGTCACCTTTGGTATTCATTCAGTGAAACGCTAGTCATGTGTTTCACGGTGAGATAAAGATTCGTTGTATTTCCTATTAGTTTATGTCCTTTCTGTACCGACCTAATTTATGCATAATTCTTCGATTCATTATTTTTCTTTTTTTTTTTTCAATCTGTAAATGATAAACCAAATTTTATGTTCTAATCACTCCAACATTACTATGTCAATAAAACAAAAATCTAGATAAACATACATATGTAATATTCAACAGTGTATAATCCAAAAATCATCTTTTAATCACTTATTTGTTTGTGGGTGTGGTGTGTGAATTTGCACGGGTTATGATTGTGTTTTAGGTGTTGTTCTGACATTGGTGATGTGATCGTTCCGTTTACTTTGATCATTTTCTGGTGTGATATAATTTTGATTTCATTTACATATTTATTTGTTTCTCTTTATCTGTTTTTATTGAGGTAGAGGTTGCAGCTGTATCTGGCCTTCCTAGAGTCGGGTGTACGTCTTGCACTTTTACCTGGATAATATACTGAAGCATTTCACTTCTCCGTGTCAGGACAGAACGCGAAACTCTAAACACAAGTAGCAACCCTTTAGTGAACCAATACCTTCCCTGATTAAACAATCACCTTGAACATAACAGCAGAAACGAAAACTAACTACAATGTGTTGGTGGATGTGTTTGGGATTGAATTCATTAACTGGTGTGTTTGTCTGTATGGTTGTCTTTGTTTATATTGGATGGGGTGTTGTTGATTGTTGTTGTTGTTGTTGGGGGGGAGGGGGCTATTAAGGGAGGAGGTTATGTTTGTTATTTCAGTGTGGTGCTTTGGTTTGGTTTTGCTTGAGTTGGGTTTTTTGGTTTTTTTGTTTGGGGGGGGGGGTGGAGGAGGGGGTGAAGGGCTGGAGGAATTACTTTTGTGTTAAGGCAATATGAATACGTTGTATGTATTACAGTAGAGTTGGAATTTCTGTCTTAATAAAGAAATTAGAGAAGATAACAAATTGTGTCAAAGCTCAGGACGAACAAGTTCATAACGATTCTGGCTATTCTTACAGTCATCCAGGATGATTTTGATTTCATTGTATTTACCCACATCCACAACTACTGTGATCTCGGGGGTTCTTGGTAGGATTTTAAATTTTGCTCACACAGCCAAAGGATCTTTAACGTGCACAGAGTGCTGTGATCTGCACACAGTACCTTCTTTTTACCGTCCGTCTCCGATGGGGCTAGGTGTCGGCCCACCTACCTGGACCAGGGGGAGGGGGTGGGTAGTTATTACTCCAAAAAATCTCGAGAATGTGTTCAACTATAGCTGTGGCTTGAACCTATGAACTTTTATGTGAGAGGCCGGCACCTTACATCTAGACTATCGAGAGCCCCCCCCCCACCCCCAACCCCTCCCCCGGACCTCTATGAAACTAAAAAATAACAACCATCACGAATTTGCTTATGACCTTTGACGTATCTGAACCGAGACAAACATAGAGGTATGCCATCATGACAGTGTTGGTGGCAATGAAAAGATTACGCCTTCACCTCTGACTATGACCTTGACATTCACACTGACTTCATAATGTTCATTTCGTAGCAAGTGTCAGAGCCTTGTGCTTCACGTTCCAATATGCCGTAGGATCACTCAATGTATTGGTTAAGGTTCACTGGACACTGGTCAGGGCAAATGGGAATTCTCACAACAACAATCTCACATTTGTACCTGTGACCTTGGTGATAGGTAGATAAGGACAATGACACAGTGGTTACGATGCAAGCATTCCAGAGAATCCCAGCTGCCGTTTTTATTCCGGGCCTCTTTTTTCAGTTAAAATAAGATAACAAGAGAGAGAGAGAGAGAGAGAGAGAGAGAGAGAGAGAGAGAGAGAGAGAGAGAGAGAGAGAGAGAGAGAGAGAGAGAGAGAGAGACAGACAGACAGACAGATACATAGACAAAGACAGAGAGAGACAGAGACAGAGAAACAGAGAGAGGCAGACAGAGACAGAGAGATATACAGAGAGGGTCAAAGACAGAGACAGAGAATATCATTCAAGACTTTAAGATTCATAAAGCTGCAACTCATTCCGGTTTCCGTAATGTTAAGAACGAAACAGGCGGTTTGTTACCACCTTGACAACAGGACACTGTTTTAGGTTTTATCCCAGCTATTTCTGGTCCAAATTCACATTTAGGTAAGGTGGGGAAACCATTTTAAGCCGTTCCCGTGGATAAAGCATGGAAACTTACAAAAAGATTCCTGAGGAAAAACCATCTTCTGCCCAAAACTGGGACAAATCTAGTTTATTGTATTAGTGGATAGAGCAGTTCATTCCTGTCACAATGATATCATGAAAGAAGCACATTATCGATTCTTCGAATTTATAGGATTGTTTTAGAAACAATACTGGTCTTTCTTTCAACACGGATGTTGTACAATAAAAGCCGGAAATATTGTCCAATCTATTGTAAATTGGTCATTTTAATCATCATATTATACCCCATCCAAAAGAATTTCTTCTCACGAATTGTCTTGAATATTGTCTTAGTTCACTCGGAAATTACGTGACATATTCAACACACCTGCTGTTATCAAAAGATACTATTCCGACATAGTACATGAGTAAAAAGAAGCTGTGGTAGTTCTAAAAGGGTCGATAAGAAGAAGTTGAGAGCCTCTGAGAGTTTTATGACGTTTCAAGTGCTGTCCTACTCGTTTCTTAAGTTTATGGGAGAAAAACGATTCAAACAACATTTTTAAAGTTGTAACATACGATTTTCTCAAAATATCGTTTTGTGTTCATTATTATCCATCTACTCTTCTACTTCTCTACGTATCTTTATGGAATCTGGTATGAATGATGGTTGAGTAGAAACATAGGAATCGTAAGATGCTTTTTTCGATCTGTATTATAGTTTTGTGAAATGTAAATGTTTTAAATATTATTTTTGTATTTTTGGGGGATTGTTCTCTTACGCTAATTTTCAAAACATTCATGAAACAAAAAGTTACTGATTAAACTAAAGTCCCATCTGATCAAATTCAGATATTGTGTTAAAGAAAGTGTGTGCAAAGTTTGAAAGAAATTTATTTTAAAATGTAGAAGCCTTTTGACATTGAACTTGTTGAAAATTTGGAGTTAAAATCTAAGATGGCGGTCATTTCCATGACAACTCAGCACACCATGTCCATTACACCTGAATTAAAGTTGAATTGAAAGGAACAAAAGATTTCATTCCAGTCCCCTCCCCACCTCCTTCCTTGATTCAACCTGAGATCACCACATATGGCAGATGGAGTACATTGGAATGTAACAAACTCTGGCCTCTGGTCTGTGGTATGCTGAGGTCTATGACCTCTGACCTCTGGTATCTTGCGATCTTGGGTCTCCTCTGATAGCTGGCATCCTCCAGTCTCTGGTGTCCTCCGATATATAGTATCTCATGGTTTCTGGTATCCTCCGGCCTCGAGTATTCTCTGGTCTCTGTTACCCTCCGGCCTATAGTATTCTCTGGGCTCTGGTATCCTATGGTCTCTGGTTTTCCCTTGTCTCTAGTATCATATGGTCTCTGATAGCCTATAGTCCCTGGTATCTTGCGATCTCCAGTACTCTCTGGTCTCTGGTAGCATCTGGTCTGTGGTAATCCCTTGTCTCTGGTATCCTCTGGTCTCTGATATTGCCTAATCTCTGGAATCCTCTGGTCTCTGGTATTCCCTAGTCTCTGGTCTCCTCTGGTCTCTGGTATTCCCTAATCTCTGGTATCCTCTGGTCTCTGATATTCCCTAGTCTCTGGAATTCTCTGGTCTCTGGTATTCCCTAGTCTCTGGTATTCTGTAGTCCCTGGTATCCTCCGGCCTAGAGTATTTTCTGGTCTCAGGCATCCTCTGGTTTCTGGTAGCCTATAGTTTCTGGTATCTTCCGGTCTCCAGTATTCTCTATTCTCTGATATCTTTCGGCCTCGAGTATTCTCTGGTCTCTAGTACCTTCCAGTCTCGAATCTTCACTGGTATCCTCTAGTCTCTGGTATTCCCTGTTTGGGGCATCCTCTGGAACATGCAAATCTACATGTACAGTCATACATATCATACATACATAATATATATATATATATATATATATATATATATATATATATATATATATATATATATATATATATATATATATATATATATATAATAATATAAATAAAAAATAAAAAAAAATAAAAATAAATAAATATATATATATATATATATATACATATTATGTATGGTATGTATGACTGTACATGTAGATTTGTATGTTCCAGAGGATACCCCAAACAGGAGAATACCAGAGACACCAGTGAAGATATAAGAATAGCATATCATAAATAACGTATATGCTTACTTAATCGGTATCTTCGTATTTTGCTTTTTTAAATGACAATGGAACAGAATCGACAAAATTACTATCAAAATTCTCCCGTAAGTATTTTATATGAATACAGCAACCAACGTAGCAAATCCATCACCTCATAACGCTGACACAAGCAATGCCCTGTTCCAGGGAACCCTTACCTAATACTGTCATCGGAATGCTCCAGTCTTTATTTTAAAGCCTAAAACAGTTCATTGACATCTACATCCAGTGAGCCATGCTTGCAAAAATTATAATTTACTATTCAAGAACCATACTTTGGAGGGAAAAAACACAAACAACACTTCAACCTAAACAGGGCGTCCGATGACCTCGTGCAAGGCAATGCTGAGGTCATCGGCCGAATCGGTGTCCCGTTAGGTGGCTAGTTCTGGTACGCCATGCGGATAAATTGCTATGCAGCCAGCCGTGCCTTTTTTTCTATCCACAGTTCTCTAGTTGTAAGAGCCGCTGGCTGTGTTAAATTTAATGTTTTCTTCCACCGTCACCTCCTATTGCTGCCCAATTATACCCTCTCAACTTACGTTGTATTATCGTTTAGAGTTTCCTGTCAGAGAACGGTTGTATTATCTATTTCTAGAGTTTCCTGTCAGAGAACAGTTGTATTATCGTTTAGAGTTCCCTGTCAGAGAACGACTGTATTATCGTTTAGAATTTCCTGTCAGAGAACGGTTGTATTATCGTTTATAGTTTCCTATCAGAGAACGGTTTTATTATCGTTTAGAGTTTCCTGTCAGAGAACGGTTGTATTATCGTTTAGAGTTTCCTGTCAGGAGAACGGTTGTATTATCGTTTAGAGTTTCCTGTCAGAGAACGGTTGTATTATTGTTTAGAGTTTCTCCCTGTCAGAGAACGGCTGTATTATCGTTTAGAGTTTCCTGTCAGAGAACGGCTGTATTATTGTTTAGAGTTTCCTGTCAGAGAACGGCTGTATTATCGTTTAGAATTTCCTGTCGAGAACGGTTGTATTATAGTTTAGAGTTTCCTTAAGAGAACGGTTGTATTATCGTTTAGAGTTTCCCTTAAGAGAACGGTTGTATTATCGTTTAGAGTTTCCCCAAGAGAACGGTTGTATTATCGTTTAGAGTTTCCTGTCAAATAACGGTTGTATTATCGTTTAGAGTTTCCTGTCAGAGAACGGTTGTATTATCGTTTAGAGTTTCCTGTCAGAGAACAGTTGTATTATCGTTTAGAATTTCCTGTCAGAGAACGGCTGTATTATCGTTTAAAGTTTTTCAGAGAACGGTTGTATTATCGTTTAGAGTTTCCTGTCAGAGAACGGTTGTATTATCGTTTAGAGTTTCCTGTCAGAGAACGGTTGTATTATTGTTTAGAGTTTCCTGTCAGAGAACGGCTGTATTATCGTTTAGAGTTTCCTGTCAGAGAACAGTTGTATTATCGCAGAGAGCTAAGATAACGGTTGTATTATCGTTTAGAGTTTCCTCTCAGAGAACAATTGTATTATCGTTTAGAGTTTCCTGTCAGAGAACAATTGTATTATCGTTTAGAGTTTCCTGTCAGAGAACGGTTGTATTATCGTTCAGAGATTTCCTGTCAGAGAACAGTTGTATTATCGGTTAGAGTTTCCTGTCAGAGAACGGTTGTATTATCGTTTAGAGTTTCCCTTAAGATAACGGTTGTATTATCGTTTAGAGTTTCCTGTCAGAGAACGGTTGTATTATCGTTCAGATCAGAGAACAGTTGTATTATCGTTTAGAGTTTTCCTGTCAGAGAACGGTTATATTATCGTTCAGAGTTTCCTGTCAGAGAACGGTTGTATTATCGTTTAGAGTTTCCTAGCAGAGAAGGCTTTACTACTTCAAGATTTTTTTTAAAATTTGATTTGATTTACCCACATACTAAGGTGATCTTCGGGGATTTTGGTAGGATTTTTAACGTTGCCCGAACGCCTATAGACAGCCAAGAGATCTTTAATGTGCACAGAGCGTTGTGATCTGCACACGGGACCTCCTTTTTATCGTCCGTCTTCGATTGACCATAGGTGTCAATTCATCTATCTTGATCTGGATTGGGGGGGGGGGGGGGGAGGGGGAAGATTTTGCTCGAAAAAAATCGAGAAAATTTTTCAACCGTTGGTGGGGCTCGAACCTTTTGGTTGAAATGCCAACACCCTGCCTCTAGACTACCGAGTCCCAGCCCCCCCCTATCTCAATGAGCTGAACCCTGGTGGAAACACCCTCCATTCTTGTATAGCTAAGATTACACTATGCCATGAAGTGATGTAAGTCGTCAAAAGCGAGTTGATTGATTTGACGCTCATCCACAGCTATTAAAGGCGATCTCTGGGTTTTTCGGCAGAGGATTGTTTAAAAACATTTGCCTGAACTGCACCGTAAATAGCCAAGGGATTGTTAACATGCACACTGTGCTGTGATCTGCAAACAAGGCCTCATTTTAATCAGCTGTCTCTGATGGGACCAAGTCTCAGTGCACCTGCCTGGATCAGGGGACTGGGTTTTGCAAACAAACAAAATTCCATTCTTGCAAAATTAGATTCAATAGTATTGCTTATTATTGACAAGTCTGTTATCTCAAACGGGCTTTCAAAAGCGCCTTTCTATATTCGTAATTTGAAAAGAAGAATTACTTTTCTTTTAAGGCCTTTGTATTTATGAATTTCAGTATACTCGAATGAAGATTACTTTCACTTTTTTTTCTTTCTGTACTGCACAAAATGTTTTAAATATTTTTCATCTTAAAGGTATCTATTCTTACTAAGCACATTACAATATACAGTGTCTGCAAAAGAAAAGAAAATGTTCATTTTAAAAGAAGAAAAAACTCAACTATTCCTGTTTAATTACAACGTCCAATAAATAGTACAGTGCACTTCATTCATTGTATGCATTTCTAATTCTATTCCAAAGTCAATCTGCCGTGTATATATATATATATATATATATATATATATATATATATATATATATATATATATATATATATCTACGTATCCATGCTTTCCTTCTGTTTCCATCATGTTATTTTGATATTATCTTTATTTTATTTCTGATCACATTCGTGGCGTTGCGGTCCCCCTGAAGTCCGAACAGGGGTTAAATTTTAAGATGACACCAAAATTACAACGGCGGCTATTTGGAGGGAAGGGAAGACAGCCGTGTGTTGATGCAGAGAGGATTCCAAAGCGTGCAGCCACAGAGGGGCATCTTTGTTAGCTGTCCCTAAATTCAAACGTGGGAAACTTGAAACTATTCTCGTCTGTGCAAGCAAAGAAAAGTGTTTTTGGCGCCAATTTTAGAACTGAACCGAGTAGAAGTTCATCCATTGCACTTCGTCACTTGTCGTAGAATGCGCAGCAGTATTGAAAATTGAATCAGTTTTTTCTTCTTCTTTTTTTTTTTTTTACATCACATTCGTCGACTATATTGTGTTGTTTTTTTTTTTTCTTTTTTTTTCTTTTTGGGCAATGCGCATGATGATGATGATGATGATGATGATGATGATGATGAGGATGATGATGATGATGATGATGGTGATAGTAATATAGCACTCATGGTGATGATACGTATGATGATGACGATGATGAAATTGATGATGTTGCTGCTTCTGGTATCTTCCTCATCGATTACAATTGTATTGTTCTATTTTGAATGAGGTGGGGGATTTGGGAAGGGGTTCTGATTTCTAGGATGTTCGTCTTTGTTTATGTCGTTTTCCTTATTGTTTAGGGTGTGAGGGCTCATTTTGTTGTTGTAGTTGTTGTTTGTGGGCGGTGAGAGGTGAGAATACTTTTGAACAAAATGGGTTTTTTGTTGTTGTTTGTATTGCTTTATTTCTTTAATTCAATCAAGGATTTGTATGCAAGTTCTCATGCATACATAGTCATATATATTAAATAAATATTTTACATATATATATATATATATATATATATATATATATATATATATATATATATATATATATATATATATATATATATATATATATATATATAGATAGATAGATAGATAGATAGATAGATAGATAGATAAATAGATAGATAGATAGATAGATAGATAGATAGATAGATAGATAGATAGATAGATAGATAAATAGATAGATAGATAGCTAGATAGCTAGATAGATAGATAGATAGATAGATAGATAGATGGATGGATAGATGGATAGATAGATAGATAGATAAATAGATAGATAGATAGATAGATAGATATAGATAGATAGATAGATAGATAGATAGATAGATAGATAGATAGATAGATAGATAGATAGATAGATAGATAGATAGATAGATAGATAGATAGATAGATAGATAGATAGATAGATAGATAGATAGATAGATATATAAAAGGATATATATATAGTATGTATTGGGATGTGTTTAAAAAAAGTATATATCGCTTGGTTGGTTTTGCTCTCTCTCTCAATCATTATGACGTTTAATACCCCACTGGTATGAAAACCTGTGAAAGCTGATATCAATCACGTTTGCGCACGTATATCTAGAAGTGAAATATAAAAACGACAATCCATCAAGTGCTCGCCTTCCCTACCTACAACCTGGACGTATTCAACATACAAACTTTCAACTTATACACATTATTCGCGTCCCCCCCCCCAACCATCCACCCAAATTCTGGCTCTTATCACCGTGATTGATGTGACCAAACACTCTAATAGTGTCAGATACGACATGCGAGGCTAAATTTCCACGGACTCCCTTCGCTCATGCGGGCACTTGATAACGATGATAGAAAACAAAAGTTGAATGCCCTTTGTCAGGGCGCGAAGGGCGCACGTGGACTCAGCGATGAACAATCTCGGCTGAAGCCAGCGATGGGATCCGAGAGCTGATGGCGATAGCATCTCAGGAATGGCAGTCGCAGCTCTACGGATCGGAAATACGAGAAACAAACACGTCAGATGAAACGAGATCCCTGGCTCGGAATGCTGCAACAGAAAGCCACAGTTTGGCCTCTGGTTGCGACGGGGAGTGAAAACAGAGAAAAATGACTAAAAACAACGATTCGGTTTCCTGTGGTGCCCGAGGCATTGAGAATCAAAAGTTTCTACAACATTATGCCATCTGATATCAGGGAAAAGCTCACGGTTTTTGTGTTTTAATTTATTATTTTTATTTCTCCCCTTCTTCCTCTTCCTCCCCGTGTTTCTCTTGACCCTCCTGCCCCCTCCTCCCCATCCCACCACCTTCCTCTTTCCTTCTCGCGCTCCTCTACCCCCCCCTTCGCCTCACTTCCTTTTATGCACAGCTCATATTGTATTATGTCGTGTTTACGGAACTGCAAGCTTTGTGGAAGTCTTTGTAAACATTAATAATCATTCACGAAATCGACCGACAAAAACGAACAATACAATACTTTCTTATTGCCCGAACAGGTAAAGCGACAAAAGTAATGAACAAAAGAGGTAAATTACTTCTGTCAGGCATTTTGTTTCAAGCAAAATAAACGTAAACATAGTGTTGCTTTGAAAGCATATTTGATGCTTAAGTGTTATACATTTGTGCGAAGAATCCCAACGCAAACCTTAAAGCTTGTTTTTTTGTTGTTTTTTTACAAGGCGTTTTCAATCGAAAATAAAAAGACGTGCAGTGGCTACTGTGATGAAAAAAAGGAGGGACAGTGAGAGGATGTTTGTCATTTGTATTGTTTTTGAGGTTTTTTTTCTATTTTCTCGCAGCAGATCAATTTTTTTGTAAATCCCTTTGTTTAAATTATTGAGGGGTTTTTTTTTCCTAAAAAAACAAGACATTGTATCCGTAACTTCACCTTGTATACGTCATAGAGATAAAAAGGTAAATTCTCGCTTGTTAAAAAGCAAACAGTCATAGTAGGTGTAACCGAAACGAGAAACGAAGGCAGCAACCAAATAACCACAGCAGTCCGCTCGGCCGACGTAGTGTGAGTGGCGTATGCACAAGCAAAACGCAGTCGCAATGTCTCGAACTATCTCTTATCTACACAAAGTTCACGTTTTCTCCACTCGTATCGTATTAACGTTGCACCAAGGGGCTAGATTTCAGACAAATTATATCTTCATCAACACAAGCCTCTCCTGACGGCCTATCATGACCCGAGACATCGCCAAAATAACTAATTACAGTTCAGAAGTGAAAAGGCCAAGTCAGTCTTTCCCATAATTCCCATTACTGAATCTCCAATGTTTTCTTCCTCTGGGTATTGTTTAGAGATATTCAACAGATAGCCACGGTTTTTATATGAGCTACGAGCGTCTCTGAAATATCCGGTTTCTCCCAACTTTAAATAAAGCATTCGTTTTGTTTTGATCCGTGTGATGTATGAGGGTTCTGCCCCTTTTTTTTTTCTCCCCGTCTGTTTTCCCTCCCCTTCTTTTCTTACTTTATTCCATGTTTATCTGGGTGTCGTTGTATTCACTGATAAAAATAACAAGCATGGCTTCGATTCTCAGATTTCTTTATTTCACGTATTCGATTTCAACAGAGATTGCTGATTTGTGATTATAATAATGATGATGAAAACTGCGGAGGCGGCGGTGAGGATAACAATGATAAGAATAGTAATTGTTAGTTTTGTGCCGATTGTTGATATAATAATGATGATGAGTGAGAGATGACGACGATGAACTAAAAAGTGGCACTGAAAACTTGTAATAAATAATTTCTAATGTTAAACAAAAAATATTTTCTTTTCTCATAAATAAAATTATTTTAAGGTGAGGAATAAGTTCAAGCTAACGATATTGAGGAAATTGTCAGTTATAAAAATGTGAGATGTGATGGAATGGCAAAGAGGCGCAATAAAGCGTTGTAGCTGAACCGTTGTGTTGTGAGCGTGTAGTCACGACAACAATGGTTCAAACCACGTGGCTGGCACAGGTGGGGGGGGTTTTTCACAATGTCGTGCTCTAAGGAAATGTACTTACCCTCTACTTTCCTCACTTGACTCAGGTATGCATGAGTACCCAGCTATAGGTAGAGAAAGATCTTGTCAGAGTGTTAATTCGAAACGTCTAACAGGCTGCTGTACTGTATGATCCACGGGCAGTTGAGAAGAACTTTGAATGAAATCGCCTGCTGGGGGATAAAGGATAAACAGTCGGTGATTTAACCTGAAACATAATTCAAATCCTTTGAGAAAGTTTTGTATATAACGCAATAGAAGAAAATGTAACCATCACAGTTAAGTAGAAGACACTTTTTGGGACGTGATGAAGAACAAGCAACGCTGAAATACGATCTGAAGAGTAAATATACGATCTTGTGCACGGACAAAGAAAATGACTTAGTCCATAGACATAATGTAAGCTTCAATTATGAGGACGCTTAAAACTAAGGTTTAGTAGACCAGAACTTCAGTTGAATGTACACGTATTAATATACTGAGAGTTGAGGAGAAACAAACCCCAGCATGAAACCTCTTTCACAGAATGAAAAGAGAGAGAGAGAGAGGGAGAGAGAGAGAGAGAGAGAGAGAGAGAGAGAGAGAGAGAGAGAGAGAGAGAGAGAGAGAGAGAGAGAGAGAGAGAGAGAGAGAGAGAGAGAGAGAGAGAGAGAGAGAGAGAGAGAGAGAGGTAAAGTATAGTCTATAGGAACTGGTATTTATAGTCTCAAATGACTGTGTGCAGAGAGATACGATTGTTTGCATAATAATAGGAAACGATTGAAAAAATGTGAGAAAAGATGGAGAAAAGGTGTCATATGCCATGATAGATGTATTCAACCGTTGGCGAAGAAAAAGTTGCATGAAAGGGACTTGTCACGCCTATTCCAGCATTAATGCGGATAAGCCGTTTTTCAGCGGCATGATTTCTTTGAAAGACCTACATTCTTCGTAGAATCAACATATCAGATTGCTTGTTAAGTTTACCATGAAACAATATAACTTCTTTACAATGTATCCTTAAACGAATGAATACAGCATCGTTAAGACGCCTCCATGAACGTACAAATCACGAGAGAGAAAAGATTCTAGCCATCTGCCATGAACTCAGGAAACTGATCATAAAAAATCCCTAACCCTATATTACGAACTAGAATTTAATATTGTTAACTAGAAAAAGCAATCCCGCCATGGCCGGTCATTACCCCATATGCATGGCTACTGTACCCGGGCAGATGCAACGCGCAACCATAAAAATAATGTGGAGTCGATGACATTTTTTACCAATAAATGGATTTTAACAGTGCAAAGCAATAACAATGAAAAAGGAAGCATTAATATTGAAAAAGTAAGCAATAAAATTAAAAAATGAACTTGAACTTGAACTCTGAACAGTAAGAAAAGCAAAAAGTATTTGAATTAGTAAGGAGTAAAGAGACTATCTTACCTAGGAGAGTTTTAGAATCTTTTGTTTGGGTTCTTTGTCAGATGGCTTGTTTGTAGTTTTACAATAATTATTGAAAAATATGTTGCTCAATATATGGCAATGGGACAGTTTTACATTGAAATTGTAAATTTCAGAAATTTGATAAAATGTATCGCTCAAAGACTTTCGGCAAACGATATTGACAATGGAATGAAAAGTGATGTAAGAAAAAATTGCCCACTGACATGTGGCATCATTTGCAATCTTCAAACCACCCCTGTCCAAACTGGATATAAAGGATCCATATTTATTATGATAATTAAAGGTAAAAGCGTCTTCGTCCTCTTCATCTGCAGCATCCTTCCGACTCACAAACCCAGCAATGTAGACAAGAGTTTGCTTTACTTCATCTTGAACAGAGCATTCCAGGTCTGGCAAATTGTTGACAAGCTCACAAACATCTTCAGGCCATATAAATTCACATTTTTCACATGAATGTCCAGAGACAGAAGAAAGCTCATCGACATCAAAACGTAGACGCAATAATACCTTAGTTTGGAAGATATTGACCTTTTCAAGAATTTGCTGGACATTAATAAAATATGTACCCCACTGCCTTGTCTCAATTTGCTGAAAGCTTTTTCAATAGGATCAGTTGTAAATTTTCCAAGAAGAACATATTCAGAAGATTGTAGTAAGTATTTAATAAGATCAATAATTCCTTTACAAGTGTGTTGAATGGCAAGAGAAGTATCCCTGGTAAACTTTTTTTTCCCTTCGACCCTGTCGGCTTTGTAATTGGAAAGCAAATTCAGAAAAATCATGCAGAATCTTTATTTGTGGATCATCGTTGGAAAAAATAGCAGCACGTAATGAATCCTTGAACCGTTTGTCTTCAGAAAGGATTTGACATTCATTATTTTCCAAAATTCAATTACTTTGGATATGAGGGTTACTGTTCCATCAACATTATCATCTTGCATTCCAGAGTGGAGAATCAAGGCTTGTTTAGTTTCTTCACAGAAGACATTTAAACAGGTTTTCACTTTTGTCTCTCAATAGGTTTAGGGTTAGCAGACTGGTAGTTGAGCTTTGACATCTTTACTAAGCCATCACCTTCAAGCTTTTTGTAGTTTTCGTATGTGCTCCCACTTTGCAGTCAATTCATCTCCTTCATGATCAAATACAAGTTGTTCTGTTTTTTCTGTGATCCAGTTATTTCTAATGTTTTTTACAATATGTACAAAATCATACAATAAAAATATGTTGTCAGTGGTTTCCCATGGTGATTTTAAAGAAAATAGCTTGAAGAAAGATTGATTAATCCTATTATTATCGCAAATAATTGAAACTACTGAGCCTCCTGCATTTTTTATACGAGCTAATAGTTCATTCGTTTGATCAAACATAAATTGCGAATCGTTTATGTACAGGCAGCATTTTAATCAAAAATGATGGACCTCCGTAAAGAGAAACTAGCATGAACCCTAAAACGGTTGTAGCAAGTGCTTCTGGTCTGTTTACTGCTTTTTCCAAATAGTTTTCCTCCGTGATACGTTAGGAGAGGCTTCACATAAACTTCATCGATTAACAAATTATATTTTCTCTGCTGTTCCTCTAAGGAAGAAAAAACACCAGTTAAGAAAGTTATATCATCTGAATTATTAACTTTTGACGAAATTCGATTCAGTGTAGTTATGCTTGGTAATCCAAAGTCATGACGAAGACGATTGTACAAAGCTCGTGAAGTAGCTAAGTATTCAAAAGCTCGCACTATTACATCTGTTGAATATTTCACACTCTTTACAGCAGTTACATTTAAAGTTGAGCATTGCTCCAACAAAACAGACTTTTTGTGGTTTAATTCCAAAGTATTCAGATAAGATAAAGATGCCTCAAGCTGTGACCATCGAACTATCTTGGTGATTCTGTTTCTTGACAGTGGCACAATTGATGTTTTTATTCCGGCATGATATCCATCAAAGGTTCGATCAGGTGTATCGTTAACAAAAATCTTGGAACAGCAGAAGGTTGTAAGTAATCCATGGATTGTATAAATAAATTTTCATTGTAAACAAAGGTAGTAATTCTACAAGGCAATTCTCGATTTCCAACAGAAGCACATAGAGTTTCAAAATCCACAAGGTCTTTTTTTTAAAATTCGTTCATCTCATCAGGTTGATGACAACGCACTGCAGTGCTAGATTTTGAAGTTGTTCTAGGAGCTGGTGGTGGTGTTGGGACCAAACTTTTTGGAAGATTGGGGAAAATAGATGGAGGGTGATTTGGACGTAACTTTCCTTTTACCGAGATAGTTTCAAATCCTTCAGGAAAATGTTTTATACAAACAACAGTGTTGGGGGTGTTGGGAATGTTGTCACGGGGTATTGCTTTTATCCACCTTTCACGTTCTTCCAAATTTCTTGGTAGTCTATAGACCGTAACTTTATCATCGGGGTTGTAATTTGAATTACAACCCGTGACGCAACACTTTCTCCCATTATTATTTTTAATGATGATAAACTCGTAGGAATTTAGGTCTAAATATTTTGAGGAAGGTAGACTAGAATAAATAAGTCTAAATTATAATTTCTAAGCGAGTGTCAGTGAACGAAAGTTAAAGAGGGATGCTGTCTGCTGAGTTTGAATTGTTGGCCAGATTCAAGTTCAAGTTCACTCTAAACTTTTGAGATATAGACGTCTATTTGGTTTTTAAAGGGTGTTGAGTATAATAAACATCTAAAATAGCTAATTCAAAAGTTTCCTACCATGTTTAGTAATCCAAAAGAAATAAGTTAATCCGAAAGAGAAGAAAACATGTTTTGATTTAAGGGGCTGCCATTTTGAAAACACTGAACTGGCTGTTCCTTTTCACAATACGGTATGACCAACTTAAGATAATATAAATGAATGAAGTACTTAATCAATTATGATTTCTAAACATCTAATCACAAAAAGCTA
>JAXRKP010000207.1:35000-37500 GCA_037039925.1 Doris montereyensis
CCATATCCATACTTTTAGTCGTATCCATACTTTTAAGCGTATTCATACCTTTATCCGTATCCATACCTTTATCCGCATCCATATTTTAGTCGTATGCACTCTTTTAATCGTATGCACTCCTTTACTCGTAGTCATACTTTTATCCGTATCCATACCTTTATCCGTATCCCTCCTTTAATCGTATCCACTCCTTTACCCGTATCCATACCTTTATCCGTATCCATACCTTTATCCGTATCCATACTTTTAGTCGTATCCACTCTTTACCCATATCCATACCTTTATCCGTATCCATATCTTTATCCGTATCCATACCTTTAGCCGTATCCACTCCTTTACCTGTATCCATACCTTTAGCTGTATCCATACCATTAGCTGTATCCATATCTTGTCCGTATCCATAACTTTATCCGTATCCATACCTTTAGTCGTATCTTCTCCTCTAATCGTACCCACTCTTTTAGCTATATCCACTCCACTTTAGGCGTGTCCATACCTTTATCCGTATCTATTTATCCGTATCGATCCTTTAATCGTATCCACTTCTTTATCCATATTCATACCTTTATCCGTATCCATGCCTTTATCCGTATCCACTCCTTTAATCGTATCCATTCCTTTACCCGTATCCATACCTTTATCCACAGCCGTACCTTTTGCCGTACCCATACCTTTATCCATATCCATATCTTTATCCGTATCCATACGTTTAGCCGTATCCATACTTTACCTGTATCTATACCTTTAGCTGTATCATACCATTAGCCGTATCCATATCTTGTCCGTATCCATAACTTTATCCGTATCCATACCTTTAGTCGTATCCACTCCTCTAATCGTACCCACTCTTTTAACTATATCCACTCCACTTAAGGCGTGTCCATACCTTTATCCGTATCATTTATCCGTATCGATGCTTTTAGTCGTATCCACTCCTTTAATCGTATCCACGTCTTTATCCATATTTATCCGTATCTTTATCCATAGCCGTACCTTTTGCCGTACCCATACCTTTATCCGTATCCATACCTTTTATCCGTATCCATACCTTTATCCGTAGCCATACTTTTAGTCGTATCCACTCCTTTACCCGTATCCATACCTTTATCCATATCCATATCTTTATCCGTATCCATACGTTTAGCCGTATCCACTCCTTTACCTGTATCCATACCTTTAGCTGTATCCATACCATTAGCCGTATCCATATCTTGTCCGTATCCATAACTTTATCCGTATCCATACCTTTAGTCGTATCTACTCTAATCGTACCCACTCTTTTAGCTATATCCACCTTTAATCGGAGACGGACGATTAAAAAGGGAGGACCCGTGTGCAGATCAAAACACTTCTTCGCCCGTTAAAGATTCATTGGCTGTTTACAGGGCAGTCCGGGCAAAATTCACTTTTTTAGCTGTACCCATACACTCCTTGCCGTAGCCACACCTTTAGCTACACCTTTAGTGGTATCCACTCCTTTAATCGTATCCACTCCTTTAATCGTATCCACTCCTTTAATCGTAGCCACTCCTCTAATCCTATCCACTCCTTTAATTGCATCCACTCCTTTAGCCACTCCTGTAGTCGTATCCATACCTTTAATCATATCCACTCCTTTAGTCGCATCCATTCCCTTAGCCGTATCCACTCCTTTCGTCGTATCCACTCCGTTAGCTGTATCCATACTTTTAATCGTATCCACTCCTTTAATCGTATCCACACCTTTAGCCACTCCTGTAGTCGTATCCCTACCTTTAGCCATATCCACTCCTTTAGTCGTATCCATTCCTCAGCCGTATCCATACCTTTTGCGTATCCATACCTTAAGTTGTATCCACTCCTTTATTTGTATCGTCTCCTTTAATCGCATCCATTTCCTTAGCCGTATCCATACCTTTTGTGATATCCGTACCTTTAACCGTATCCACTCCTTTAATCGTGTCCATTCCCTTAGCCATATCTACACCGTTTGTGGTATCCATACCTTTTAGTCGTATCCGCTCCTTTAATCGTATCCACTCCTTTAACCGTATCCATTCCTTTAGCCGTATCCCTACCTTTAGCCATATCCATACCTTTAGTATCCACGCCTTGAATCGTATCCAGTACTTTTAATCGTATCCACACCTTTAACCACTCATTATGTCGTATCCCAACCTTTAATATATCCATTCCCTTGGCCGTATCCATACCTTTTGCGGTATCTACTCGTTTAGCTGTATTCATCCCCTCCTAAGCGTATCAACATCTTCAGCACTACTTTAGTCGTATCCACACCGTTAGTCACGCCTTTAGTCATATCCATACCTTTAGTCGTAGCCACCCCTTTAACCATATCCACTTTTTTAGCCGTATCCACTCTTTAACCGTATCCACTCTTTTAACCATATCCTCTCCCTTAGCCGTATCCACTCTTTTAGCCATTATCCACTCTTTTAGATATCCACTTTTAGCGATCCACTCTTTAGCCATTTGCACTCTTTAAGCGTATCCTCTCCCC
>JAXRKP010000207.1:47500-57500 GCA_037039925.1 Doris montereyensis
CAAAGAAAGAAACAAGTATAATATAATTTTTTTTAAACCAGAAAACAAATCAAAAAGGAGTATGCCAGAAACCAAACAAGTATAAAATATCAGCCAAGGAGCAAATAAACAAACGAATAAGTAAGAAAAGAAACAAACAAGAATATAAGCAAAGAAACAAATAAACAAACAAAAATTTAGTATGAAAAAATAAACAACAAGAAACAATACCGAAACAAACAAGGAAACGAATAGACCGGAGAAGACAAAAGAAACGAAGAAACCAATTAAAGTCTGATTGGGTTTTCATAGACACTTGAGTCTTGACTAATGTCAAATAGATTTCCCCGTACCATGTGGGGTAGTAGAGATCCTGAAGGCTAAAAGGCTCTTGAGGAAACCCTCTTCTTTCCCCTGTCTCTTCTAATAACACGGGCTCTTGGTCTGAAACCGGAGTAAATGTCACAGGGATAGGGTTATAAGTGTGAAGTCGAGAATGTTGATAGGTGAATGTTGTGGAAGAGATGCAGCGTCTTCATAGCTGTGGGAGCCAGCGATCAAGAAAGACAATACAAAGAAAGTGTCTGTGGAAATGGTTTTCGTACCATTAGTCAGAAAGAAAGAGAAGAAAAAAAAGGAGAGAAGAAGAGCATATTATCTTAATACATGCATGTTAACCCCGGGTGATATTAAATACGATTATTTAATCAAGTCCGTATTCGATACTGATGTTATAAGCGAGTAGGTATGAACGGTGCTAATTCAACTTTTTTGTATCATAAGATCTATTCAAAAGAGAGGTTTAGGTGAATGAGAATTCTACTCAGAGACGTGGAAACAATGATTTCTTTCCTTAATCAAACATCACTTCTAGTAGAAAAATTCTTTAAATGTACAAAATATTGTGGGGTCATTTAGAACCTACATAGGAAAAATGGGATTACTCTTAGTTGCCTGACAACTGAGTCTTGGACGGGGGAAAAATCCAATGCATAATTATAAAATAGATGTCAATAGCACAATGTTTAATTAATAGTATTAGTAGTAGTAGTAGTAGTAGTAGTAGTAGTAGTAGTAGTAGTAGTAGTAGTAGTAGTAGTAGTAGTAGTAGTAGTAGTAGTAGTAGTAGTAGTAATAGTAGTAGTAGTAGTAGTAGTAGTAATAGTAGTAGTAGTAGTAGTAGTAGTAGTAATAGTAGTAGTAATAGTAGTAGTAGTAGTAGTAGTAGTAGTAGTAGTAGTAGTAGTAGTAGTAGTAGTAGTAGTAGTAGTAGTGGTAGTATCGATCCTGTGTAAGAGTCTCCAAAGCAAGTAGGTCTCTTTCTGTTTTTCGTTGTTTTCAGAGTTGTGGTGGTATGGTATGTTTGTATCTTCTCCATTTGGGTTGTGGTGTTCCTGGGGCTGGGTGTTGGTATATTTTGTGTAGTTTTGTAAGTTCTGGTTGAGTGTCGTTGGCAATGATGTCGGTGTTCATCCTCTGTATTTCAGTCCCTCGCTGAAGTACAACACATTCATTGCTGTTTGAGCTGGTATTTTCTCATCTCTCCTGAGGATGTGGCCAAATAATCTCCACCGCTGTTCTTAGACTCTTTGACTAAAATGCCTAATTCAACAGCGGTCATATAAATCGTTATTACTTAATCGTTATTTGATATAATATGAAACATAGAAAAGACATAAAAGCTATTTTCTTGGCAAGTCTATCATAATAATATGACTTTGATCGAACTTATTGAAAGAAATATGAATGGAGATTTTTTTTTCTTTAAATCTTCTCATAAATAAACTACGTTAGGCCTGTTGACTTGACTTTTATTTACATAATTTTAGTGATGTTTTCTTGGGTTGTTTTTGTTTCTTTTTTTCCCCCCTGTACGACAAGCACCCGAAGTGACAGGCTTATTTAACATGAAAAAGAAGCAAATGCTGTTTGGTGTCATTGTGACAGACATCTGGTAGGTTTCACAAGGCTTTGGAAATGCTTTCTTTTGGGCTGTTTCTTGTTGTGTGTTTCTTTTACATGTATGTGTGTGTGTGTGTGTATGTATGTGTGTGTGTGTAAGTAAGTAAAGTTTCTACAAGGCCGCTATGGCCAATAGAGCCGGAGCTTATCTCGGTTTCTATAGCGTGAAGGACAACAGGTGATAATGATCACCTCCTGGCCAGGACGCTAGTCTGACGCAAGGTTTTAATCACAAGCTAGTGCTTGTACCCATTTTACACCTGGGTCGAGTGGGCGAAATGTGTGTTAAGTGTCTTTCCCAACGAACACAACGTCGGGCCTGGCTTTGCTAGGATTTGAATCCAGCCATATGATCCCCAGTCCGGCAGCCTAGCCACTCTGTCACCGACGCCACGCACGTGTGTGTGTTGCATTGTTTATGTGTGTGTGTGTGTTGCATTGTTTATGTGTGTGTGTGTTGCATTGTTTATGTGCTAACTGGCATATTGATGTCGTTCAACCTCAAAATAAACTTGAAATCATAAAAAGAGCGAGATCTCGCGAACCCACGTCTGTCCTACTCGGTAACCAAACCGGAAGTCGTATGTGTGTTTGTTAACTCAAAGTTGTCGTTTGTATTTTCCTCATGTCGTAAAAGACAATGCGGGGCTTGCTTCTGTTTGTAATTGCTTTGATTTTACCCATATCCACCACATCTGCTAAGGTGGTCTCGGGATTTTTTGTAGATTTTTGTCTCGGAGTTTGCCTGGACTGCCCTGTAAACAGCAAAGGGATTTTTAAAGTGCATATCGTGTTGTAGTCTTCTGCACGTGAAACTTCCTTTTTAATCGGATTAGGTATCGATCTACCTACCTGGACCAGGGGATGGTTTCGGCATGAACTCACAATCATTTAGGTCCAGAGCCGACGCCTTGTCTCTGGATCATCGAGTCCCAAATGTGGGGCGTGAAATCCGTGAAATCCATGAAATCCGTGAAATCCGTGAAATAGTGGCAATTTACGTCTATTCATATATCATAATATATTATATATTATTGTGTCTGCCCCTGTGAGCTTTCTTTATACTTTGAAGCCGTCTAGCACTTCTACTTATATTTGCCCGGTTTGGTTTGGTTTATTTGTTTTGTTTTGTTTTGGGAGGGGGGGGAGGGGGCGAGGCGAGTGAGGGGGTTGTTGGTTATTTGTTTTGATATTTAATGATGTTGTAGACATTGTTGTTTTTTTTTGTTTTTTTTTATATCAGGCCACAAGCTAACGTAAAACATGCGGCGTGTTCGTGTTCACGCCAATACGTCACATAAAGTTCAACGTTTACGTGGTACAGCTGACGTCATTATCGCAAATGATGATAGTAAAACATAGTAGGCTACTGCAACTCACAAAATCGAAAAATAAGAAATTAAAATTCCTTCAAGGCCATTACGGCCCATAAAGCCAGAGCTTATGCTAATTTCCATAGCGTGAAGCGGATCAGGTTATGATAATCACCTCCTGGACAGGGCGCTACTCTGACGCATGATTTTACTCCTACGCCAGAGCTTGTACCCAGTCACACCTGGGTCCAATTGGGGGTAATGCGTGCTCGGTGTCATTCCACATAGCTTTGCTAGGATTCGAACCCGAGATCTCATGATTCCCAGTCCGTCTTACACATCCATTTATTACTCACCGGTTGCTGTTTTTTTGGGGGTTTTGTTTGTTTGCTTGTTTTGTTTTGGATTTCTTTGATTTTTTCGTGATGGCTTTTGTTTGTTTTTGTTGTGGTTTTTTATGAGGTGAGGGAGGTTGTTATATTTTGTTTTTCATTTATATTAGGCAAAAAACGAAAGTGAAACATGAGGCGTTCATGTCAACACTCCATGGTTAAAGACATAAGTAGGTAAATGATCCAATAACAGAAAACTAAAGATACTGAGTTTCTTTCATAACCCGATGACCAAACTTGAGCTCTTTTTTTTTCTCTCCGTTTAGAGCCATTACAACTTATCGAGTGGTTTTGCTGTTTCGTTTTGTCTGGGTTCTTTCAATCGCCAAGCTGCAGTTTCATTTTCTTTGGAGGGGGGGAGGGGGGGGGGGGTTCTGATCATCACATCATCGAAAGCATAATGTGAAAGCTGTGAGCTCCGAGAGAACATTTAGCAGCGAGGCACGAGTTACGTACAGAGGTTTTACCAATGGCCCCAGGTGGCGAAGCGGTAAAACACTGCCGTCCTCTTGAGGATACTTTGGTAAATCGTTAGTTTCTATGGACATGAAAAACAGTGAAACTCGAAAGTGAAAGAATTAACATTGAATAATATCAAAGCCCCCATAGGAACTGGGACGAGACAAATACAAGGAATAGACATAAAAGAAAACTTGGCCATCATGGGGATCGAACCCGTGACCTCTGCGTCGGCACCCATCACCTTGCCATGACAAGAAAGCGTGCTACCGACCGAGCTAATTACATTTCTATCACTTTCTATCATGTCGTATTTCTTGTCGATGGACAATAAACATGTCGTATGTCGTTCTTGTCGACGGTGTGTGGCCAACAATAAACATGTCGTATGTCGTTCTTGTCGACGCCAACAATAAACATGTCGTATGTCGTTCTTGTCGACGGTGTGTGGCCAACAATAAACATGTCGTATGTCGTTCTTGTGTGTGGCCAACAATAAACATGTCGTATGTCGTTCTTGTCGACGGTGTGTGGCCAACAATAAACATGTCGTATATCGTTCTTGTCGACGGTGTGTGACCAACAATAAACATGTCGTATGTCGTTCTTGTCGACGGTGTGTGACCAACAATAAACATGTCGTATGTCGTTCTTGTCGACGGTGTGTGACCAACAATAAACATGTCGTATGTCGTTCTTGTCGACGGTGTGTGACCAACAATAAACATGTCGTATGTCGTTCTTGTCGACGGTGTGTGACCAACAATAAACATGTCGTATGTCGTTCTTGTCGAAGTCGTTCTTGTGTGACCAACAATAAACATGTCGTATGTCGTTCTTGTCGACGGTGTGTGACCAACAATAAACATGTCGTATGTCGTTCTTGTCGACGGTGTGTGACCAACAATAAACATGTCGTTGGCGTTGGACAACACGACACATAGTGCACCATGCAAAAGGAAATTTTACTCTTCTCTTATAATTGTAAATATCACGTTAATGTTGTTGTTTTTTTTAATGAAATTACATGTACAATAATTTGAAGTAAGATTTCTGCATTTTGCCTGTCGGAAATTTCTCTTATAATTAGCGATATAGTTGACAGATCATAGTACTATATTGGAAGTAAGTACGATCGTGTATTCACGATAATAGACTTTTACACTAATTCTCCATAGATTCTACAAACTATTAGAACAAACTCACGATATATTAAGGGTGGACACTAGAATAATTATTATCTCCACATTGATATTTTCGATGATTAGACATATAATTAGACGGCGATTAGATCTTAAGAAAACGTTATACCAATTCTGTCAACACTGTAGAAAGTTAAAAACTAGGAACGGACAGACATGTAAGACTTTGTTTTTGTTCGTGTTTAAACAACTGTAAGTAGACTAGTACATTATACATTAAAGGCTACTAACAAAAGAACATAAAATACAAACCAATCGTAGTAAAGATTATCACATTTATTTGATGTACATCAAATCTGTCTCTGCTTTGTCTTCACATTCGATATAACTGTCAAACACCGCTCTACCTTCGCTGTCTTATTTTCACACCATCACATTACGTCATCCACTCACTTTCAAACCATTTTTTAATTTCTCTGGTTGCCATGTAAGTTACTAAATGCTGCTTTTTTTTCAAAAGGCACTGGTAAATCTGTAAGAGTTGATTAAAGGCTAAGTGTAATCATCAATGCAAAGCTGACACATGTTATTTAGACATTTCCAATGATTGATTCAACTGAAAATTTTAAAGGTGGGTGTTTCTTTGGGGGCATTGACGACCCATTGATGTTCTTTCGTTGTGGCCATAATCCTTTAGTTAATGCCGTGTCCTTTTGTACAATGTTGATGGGACCATCTCCTTGGGTTGGATTTTCCACCGTTGGAAACGATTGCTTGTGATTTCTGTCTATCCGTGTTGCAAAGCAAAGGCCACTGTCCGATGAAGGTGTGGCGAAAGGTCCAAATTTGCTTTTACCGTCTGACATGAAACGTGTCGAATTCTGGCATAAGACACTTTGCTCCTGGGTGAAGCCGGAGATACCTGGATCGCAGGCGATGATGAGGATGACGTTGAAAGAGAAGGTGACGATGGTGGCGATGATGCCAGGGATATATTGTAGTCCTGAGAGAGAGGAGATTCCTCGATTGATCCACTGCCTGTTCTTCCTCCGACGTTCCACTTTCAGGGCGAGGCGGCAACATGGAGAAGTTACGAGTATCTCTAGTCGAGTGTGCCTGGGAGGCTAGTAATACTGCGGTCGTCTTCCTCTCCTGATTCGAACTCCCTTTTTGTCGACGGCGTGCTTTGTTGGTCGGTGGGATGGGGAAGCGGAGAGGATATCATCATAGACGCTGATGGTATTGCGAAAGGATAGAAGCTGTAAAACCGTGGACACATCTGGGTGCCAGCTATCTCTGGCGGTGACCCCGGCATGACAGCTGGGTACAAGCTTCGAGACGTGGACGTGTGAGCTTTCTGTGGAGGTATTCTAAAGCTGTCTTGGTTTTGTAAAGAATTTGTAGAAGAGGAGCTTGTCGTTTGCGCTTGTTTAGATGAACTGTTTACGCTACTGGCCACTTGTTCAATAGCTTTCTAAGTTGCCTCCACATCCTTGCCACACAAGTTCTAAAAGATTTGGATTGTGATTTGGGAAGATCCTATGAAGGAATTCTCGAGGCGACGCTTTGCTCAATGCCTGAAAACCAGATTTGGTCATCTGTAAGGCAAGGCTACCATAGCTGACATTTCTGTTCAAAAGAGCTTGTTGTTGTGCTTGTTGAAAAGCTAATTGTTGATTGGTCAGCTCCGTTTGCCGCTCTTTCTCCAGCATAACCATTTCAAGTTCTTTATCAGCAAAACATCTACGTTTGCGCATCCGTTCGTTGATGAAGGGCGACATGGATTTGATGATTTCCGGAGGGGAAGAGCATGCATTCGAGATCTGTAACCTGAAATACAAATAATAGATTTATTTTATTCGCTCTAGAAAAATGAATAGACAGATATAAAGACATATAGACAGACAGAGAGACAGACGGGCAGTCAGATAGATAGATAGATACATTGACAGATAGATAGATAGTAGATAGATAGATAGATAGATAGATAGATAGATAGATAGATAGATAGATAGATAGATAGATAGATAGATAAATAGATAGATAGATAGATAAATAGATAGATAGATAGATAGACAGATAGATAGATAGATAGATAGATAGATAGATAGATAGATAGATAGATAGATAGATAGATAGATAGATAGATAGATAGATAGATAGATAGACAGATAGACAGATCGATAGAGAGATATATAAATAGAAGGATATATAGATAGTGGATAGATAGATAGATTGATTGATTGATTGAGTGATTCATTGACTGAGTGACTGATTGATTGAATGACTGATTGATTGATTGGTTGATTGATGTTTTAATGGCGTCAGGGAAGAAAATGTAGAAATGACGCGGAGAGAGAGGGAGAGGGAGGGAAGAGGGAGAGGGTGGAGTGCAAGGAACACACAAACATGCAGACACTCAAAAGTGTGTATAGACATAGAGATAAATGGCATTTCGATAAATCCATGAGTCACTAATTGTTATGGTGAGGTTGATCACTCACAATTACGACTAAATACTACGATCTAATATTATCTAAATTACGATCAGAATATCAATTTTTCTTGCAACAACAAAGCATTATTACGAGCATTTTTCGGTTGTTGTATACATGCCTAGTACAACAACAACAAAACCAACAACAACAACAACAAAAGGCGTTGTTTTTTTAAAAAAAGGAAACGAAAACAAAATCAAATTTGATAAACGAGCACAAACTGTTACTGTACTTACTCGTTAGAATCTCTTGATAACGAATGTTGCTGTAAATTGCGTAGGTTTCTTTGAAGTAATTTTTCTCTGCTGTAAAATACTGGCTGCCGACTTGACTTTGGCCTTCAGGGCAGTGGTCATTTCACTGGCTTGGTGTCTAAAAGGAAAGACCATGATAAGAATGGAGTCAGTCTTGTTATCGGTAACAAGATAATAAATTCAGATTAGAATCATATGCCTTTGCTCTTAACCATACTCAATCATTATTTGAAGAAATGTGTATTTATCTTTCCCGAGACGAAATGAAATTTGAACGCTTGATGTGATTGACAAAGAAGATGTTAAATCTTCACAGCAAAATTGTTTTTTTTTATGTGTTTAAAAGAAAGTAACGAACGTTTGCTTTTGCAATATTTATGTTATAGCTTTATAATACTGAGAGACACATACTTGGTTATCTAATAAAATTCAACATTTTCATTTTGATTTTACAGTAAATTTTAACGTTTAAAAATCATGGTCATTATAAACCGGACATTGAACACAACGATTACCTAGAAACGGCACGTGTGAAAAGGGAGAATGCGTTAAAAGCCTGATGGACCTTGTTTTTTAGTGAAACCACAATTAAAAAGCAAATCTGACTTCCCGTTTGTAGTATTTCACGACAGCTTATTAATTTTCCTACTGCAATTATCAAAATACTGTTTCCGTTGATTTTGGAGCACAGTAATAGAATCATGCATTATAACACATTTACATTACAGGAAATCTTGCTTCCTCTTTTTTTCTTTTTCTTTTTGAGGGGGGGTATTCTATGTGACAAAACCGTAGAGTACGACCCTATTTTTTGGTTCAACAGTTTGGCTGAGTGCACCAAACACATTCATTAGAATCGTCAGAACCCATTTCATAGGTCTTTTAGGTATATGCCTTTTTGATGCTAACAAGATTTGCATTTTTTTTTTAATTTAGGGTTCTTGTATAACTGTACAGCAAAAAAGAATATATCAGCAATTAAACATCCTAAAATAAACCTTTACAAAACACCGTTAACATAAAAGTATCAATGATACATTTGTCTAAAAAAAAAACACTCGAAAAAATGAAGATTTGATATTTTATACTTAAGGAAGTTCATGTAAAAATCCAACATATATCTTATCGGAATACACACCATAATTCGATTTTAAATCTGACATACATCTTATCGGAATACACGCCATATTTCGATTTTTAACCGACATACATCTTATCGGAATACACGCCATATTTCGATTTTAAATGACATACATCTTATCGGAATACACGCCATATTTCGATTTTAAATCTGACATACATTTTATCGAAATACACGCCATATTTCGATTTTAAATATGACATACATCTTATCGGAATACACGCCATATTTCAATTTTAAATCTGACATACATCTTATCGGAATACACGCCATATTTCGATTTTAAAACAGGAATTATAAACAACCTATCTACTTAAAATGGTTGATTTTTTTGTTATCGGAATAGACGCCTAATATTACGATCGAATTCACTTTGTTAGCTTATATTTTCTAATGTACTTTGTTAATTTATCCAAAGAAAATCTTATATACATTTATCGGAATATTCGCAAAATTGAATTAATAAAACTGAGTAATTATTTTTTACTTAAAATGGTTTTTTTTTTCGATTTTATATTTGATTTCAAATAAACTTTTCAATAATACATCCACATCTTCATTTATTATTTAGATTTTCGTAATTTAGTTTTGTACCAATTAATAGAAGAAAATGTTCTTACGATTAATTATTATATTCGCAAAATTCCAATGAATAAAGCTCATTGATTATTATTAATATGGACAAATTGATTGATTAGAATTATGTTTTTATAGCTCATTGATTATTATGAACATTTCAAACAAACTTTTCAATATTACTCCCACATCTTCATTATATTATTTGGATATAG
The DNA here is from genome assembly GCA_037039925.1 of Doris montereyensis. NCBI lineage: Eukaryota > Metazoa > Mollusca > Gastropoda > Nudibranchia > Dorididae > Doris > Doris montereyensis. The sequence continues at coordinate 57,432 of JAXRKP010000207.1, forward strand.
CTCATTGATTATCATTATGAACTGTGGACTATAGCTCATTGATTATTATGAACGTGTGGACTATAGCTC
>JAXRKP010000207.1:60000-67500 GCA_037039925.1 Doris montereyensis
CCGCCAGGTGGTAAGAATATCCTGTCAGTGAATTTTTATTTTTATTTTCGTTGAAGGTCGTGACCCCTATGACTAGGAATTTCCAATTTCACTCAGGCTATTCCTCTCCTACTATTTTCTTCTACGCATTTTTTTTATGTCTTCCTTTGAAAATTCTACAATTTCACAGAATTATACAAGCTGCAATTCCTTTGAAAATTTGATTTGATTTTATTTTATTTTACCCACATCCATAACTAAGGTGATTTCGAGGTTTTGGTAGGATTTAAATTTTGTCTGGACTGCCTTGTGAACAGCAAGGGATCTTTAACGTGCAAAGCAATGTAATCTATACCGGGACCTCTTTTTATTGTCCATCTCCGATGAGATTAGGTGTCGATCCACCTATCTGGACCAGGGTTTGAGGGGGGGTAGATTTTAGTCGAAAAAATCGAGAAAATTGTTCAACCATTGGTGGGGCTCGAACCCACTACCCTTTGGTTGAGAGGCCGACACTTTGCCTCTGGACTACCGACTCCCCCCATTTACCCCTCCCTGTCAGTGAACATTTTTAGTTCGTTGAAAGTTGTGTCCAAGCGTCGTTCTATGACTAGGAACTCCCAACTTCACATCGGTTGTCCCTCCCCTACTTTTTTCTTTTCGTCTTTTTAATCTCTTCCTTTGAATAATCCACAACAGTTTGTTATACACGGTGCAGTTCATTTTAAACTTGGTTTTGTCGTATTTGATTTTACCCACATCTACAATTAAGGCGAGTTCGAGGTTTTGGTAGGATCTTTATTTTTGCCCGGACACCCTGTAAGCCAGTGGTTCTTGATCTGGAATCGATCGAACCCTAGGGGTTCGGTGAGTCAATCTCAGGAGTTCGGTGAGTCAATCTCAGGGGTTCGGTGAGTCAATCTCAGGGTTCGGTGAGTCAATCTCAGCGGGTTCGGTGAGTCAATCTCAGGAGTTCGGTGAGTCAATCGGTGAGTCTCAGGGTTCGGTGAGTCAATCTCAGGAGTTCGGTGAGTCAATCTCAGGAGTTCGGTCAGTCAATCTCAGGGGTTCGATGAGTCAATCTCAGCAGGGGTTCGGTGAGTCAATCTCAGGGGTTCGGTACATGTCAACACACACACAGACACACACACACACACACACTGTGTCTGTTTTATTATATGTTTTCCCAATTACGAAATGTTCGATGAATGCACATACGAAACTTACGGGATTCAGTAAATCCAAAAAGGTTTTTAAAAAACACTGCTGTAAACAGCCAAGGGATCTTTCACGTGCAAAGAGCGTTGTGATATGCACACTGGACCTCCTATTTTACATCCGTCTCCGATGGAAGTAGGTGTCGATCCCCCTACCTGGACCGAGGAGGTGTGGGGGCGGGGTAGTTAGGGTTACTCAGGGGGAAAAGTCGAGGATTTGCATCCATCTATGAGACACGAACCTGCTACCTTCTCGTAGAGAGGCACAATAAAATATGTTTTTACTATTGAGATGCTTGATGTATATTCTTGTTGATCTAATGATGTAAGTCATCAGAAACGATACAGTTGTGTTTGGCTTGGCATAGTCTTCCCATTATAGTATTATTATATGTATTGTAGTAATAGAATAGGAATTTCTTAGAAACGTGAACGCAGTTTTTATAAATAAGAATACGCCCCCGCTCGACCCAGGTGCAAATGGGTACAAGCGCTAGCTTTGAAGTTCAAATTTGAATCGGACTTCTATCCAGAAGGTGATTATTATCACCTGTTTTGCTTCACCCAGAATTCTGGCTCTATGGGCTGTAACAGCCTTGAAGGAAACTGCTTTACTTGAGGTGGGGGGGAGATTATTGTTTTCTTTTTGACGAGTAGAGTTGTTGAGTTTTTTTAAAGGAAGGAATGAGCTTCATCTCTTTAGTGAGTATGAATATGTTCCTCTTATTCTTTTTCTGTCATCTCCTTCGTTTAAGGCAGGTGTCACCAAACTACGGCATGCGGGCCAGATCCGAGGCACGAGGTCATTTAGTACTGCCCGCCGCCATGCCATCAAGCGGGAACATTTTGTTTTCGCTTCTTGGTTTAGGCGAATCAGATAGTAATATGTACGTACTAAGTCTGATAGAGCGATCTTATTAAACCATAATGTATTATTTCATGACTTTTTCATATATTTTTTTGTTTTGTCTTCATTTTTGGTGTATTTTTTTATTGTGTGCATTAATAAATCAATAGGTCTGTTGTCTGTATTATTTTATTTTTGTATTCCGTGTATTTTATTTACCGAAATAATTATCCAGGTCCGCGGTTGGCATTCTCACTCTCAGTCATCCGGCCATCTTTGAACAAAGTTTGGTGACCCCCTGCTCTAAGTGGAAAGGGGGGCATGGGTGCATAACGTTATGGCGAATTGGTGAAGGTACAGGGACTGCCTTTGTTGTTGAGTGGTGTCTTTCTATTTTTGGTGTTTGGTATTTAATTCGAATAATAATAAGAATAATACTTAATCTTCATTTTGTCCATTCAATGCAATCTTTCGTCTGACATAATGCCTGGGAAATCCAAAACATGGTATATACATAATATATATTATTGACATTGGAAACTAGATGTACTTCGTTGTTGTTGTTGTTGTTGTTGCTGTTGTTGTTGTTGTTGTTGTTGTTGTTTGGTTTTGCTTGTTTTTTAAAGGAGAAACATTATTGTTTCTTTGGAGGAAAGGGATTTTACTGTTAAGTTCCTTTTTGTATTTTTGTTGTTTCTTTTACATTTGGGTTTTTTTCTTTTGCATCTTTTGCATTGGGTCAGCTCTTGGCTGTTTTCCTAATTTATACCTCTCATTTTTTTATATTTATTTATTTAGTTTTAAATGTATTTATTTAGTTATAAATGTATTTATTTTGAGCAGCTACATTCATTTCCTGTTTTTCTAGTATTGGTTCTCTTTTATTTTGATTTGGAACATTTGGGGCTGTTTACCATCGATAAAAAGTTGAAGACAAATGATTTCCCGGAGCTCGTGTCGAAAACCAACTTGGAAGTAAGAAAACGATAATGGCAGGGCATATTAAAATTCATGAATTTTCAGCTAACAAATCAGGAAACAAAAGAAGTATTTAGCTCTGAGAAAAATATTCTTTTAATTGCTACAAAAGAAATCGTTTCCTGATTAATCTAAAAAAGAATGATTTGTTTCGTTTCATTCTGGGTTTTTTTTTGGTTTTTTTTTTTGTGTGGTGGACTGGAGTTAGCTATTTTTTCGGGGCTTTTTGTTATTGTTCTGTTTGGGTGCTTTATGTGTGTGTGTGTGTGTGTGTGTGTATGTGTGTGTGTTTGTGTGTGTGTGTGTGAGTGTGTGTGTGTGTGTGTGTGTGTTTCCGGGAGGGGGTCGCGTTATTATTTTAATGATGTATTACTACGTTGCGCCAACTAATCACACACGAGTAAATTTATTAAATGTGTTGAAAAGGGCTAGATCAGAATACCTTGCGCAGTCTTTTTAGAAATGTAGAAAAATGAGGAAAGAGAGGGGAGGAGGAACGATACGACCATCTAAAATAAAAAATCTACTTCTTTAATACATATTTATTACTGACCTTCTGAGAGCCACTTGAGCCGCCATGATTCTTTGTCTCTCCACCACAAGGAGACAATTGGCACACTGACAGTCCCGCCAACGACAGTAGCGTTTATGTCCCTTGAGACAGGACACAACTCCATGGTTGCGACACCTGGCGCATTTCGGCGTCCTGAGCAGACGTTTGTGGTTCTGCGTTGCCTTTCTCACCAGCGTGTCTGATTTCGTAGTTTCCGTTGAAACGTGTTGGGAATTGACCCCCGAATTAATGATATTATTATTATTATTCGAAGTCTCGTCTTTATCGGAGTTCGATATCGAGTGGTTATGAGTCGAGTCAGTATCGTTCATCAAAGTATCGTCGATATCCAATATGACGTTGTCCTCGTCCGAGTTGTCGTCCATATCATCGTCGCTGATGTCAGGCGTCTTTGAGTCGATCGAAGAATGGTATTGGTTTTGGAAATCCATATCTGTGGGTTATGCAATGTTATCAGATGCATAAGACAAACAGTGGGGTAAGGGGCACGTCGAAAGTGAAGGAAATAACATTGAATAATATTAAAGCCCCGTATGAACAATCTTTGATTTGATTTGATTTGATTTATCCATTCCACAACTAAGGTAATCTCGGGGTTTTTGCTAGGATTTTTAATTTTGCCCGGACTACCCTGTAAACAGCCAAGGAATCTTTAACGTGCACAGAGTGTTGTCATCTATACACGGAACCTCCTTTTTATCGTCCGTCTCCGATGGGACAAAATGTCGATCCACCTACCTGGACCAGGGTGGTAGATTTTGCTCGAAAAAATCGAGAAAAATGTTTAATCGTTGGCGGGGCTCGAACCCACTACCTTTTGGTTGTGAGGCCGACACCTTGCCTCCAGGAACAAAGACGACACAAAGTAAGGAGTGTAGTGAGCTCCGTTGGTAGCACGCTTTCTTTTCAATACGAGGCGATGGGTGCCTACGCAGAGGTTTTGAGTTAGATCCTCATGGTGGTCAGGTTTCTTTCTGGCTATTCCTTGTATTTGTCTCGTGTTTATCCCTACGGGGCTTTGATATTATTCAATGTCATTTCCTTCAGATGCATAGATACACCAGAAATGAGTAGCACAAAGGAGTCACAGTTGAATGAATGGAAAAGTGATGAAGGACAATAAGTGACAACTCCCCAAGGAAGACAGAACAATCACGTGACGTTTCGGATGTAACCATTCTTCGTACAACAAACGGGGAATATCTATACACTATGCGACGCCTTTATACCTATGTAGATATTCTTCGTTTATTGTCGATCGAAGGGTTATAAGTTATACCTGAAACGTCACGTGTTTGTTCTCTCTACCTTGGTGGAGTCGTCACTTATTATCGTTTTAGGAAATGAATTAAAGCACTATAGGAATGTAAGAAAACACAAAAACAGAGAAAGAAAAGATGAAAGAACTGGATGACATTTTTTAAACGATCCTAAGAATGAATTATTTTATATATTCATCGGGCCTCGGTACTATAAGCACAATACACCAGGCTATTTGGCAAATACTGTAGTAGAGACAGATCCCTATACTGCCATAATAGTAACCAAAATCTAAATCTAAAAGGAATTTCAAATAAGTGTTGAATCCCACACGGCTTTAACCAAAGATAAACTTTGGGGCAAGTCGCAAGGAGTACTGCTTCCTCTACCGGACGTTGGGCCTCTTATGCCCTTTGCCTTTCAAATGGAATTCCAACAAATTTGGGCGTCTATCCTGTGGAATAATCGCCGATTCTAAGTTATCTCCACACGAGGATCGGGGCACCGGGCGACGTTCCAAGGACAGCGGAATCCAAGTGATTCGAGAGCACCAAAGGTAGGGGTAATGATTGGCGCGTCGGTGTCTGGCCGAGCAGCTGATCTTATAGCACTATTAGTACCTAGGGTTTAAGCAGATCGTTCCCTTATGGGCGACTCGTGAATACCACCAACTACTTGGGGAGGAGTTGGTAGGGTCTTAGGGAAAGCTTGGAAATTCCAATCGCTCCCCTTGCCCCCACCCCCCCCCCGCCCTCGATCGCCTAAAAATGAGGTCATTTTCATGAGACCTCAGCCAAAAAAATAGCGGATTTTCCCAAAATACCTCCATGACCAAGAGTAAATCTGCTGCCGAGAGGAAGTTAAGCTAGCCAGGACATTGAAAGGGTGGCTCCTTATTGCCCAATGTAATACAGTGGAACCAAGCCGATCGGCGACGGACGGGTTAAGCCGCAGGGACTCACAACTGGCCCCAAGCCAGCTGAGGTCGTAAGCTTTGAGTCTCCGTTTCAAGGGTTCTGAACAGAGCTCAAACGTAACCCATCTCCTTTAATGAGAGAGTGGCAAGGGGCATGTCGAAAATGATGAATACATACATGAAATATATTGTGAAATCCCGTAGGAGCGAAGAGGAGACAAATACAAAGCAATAGACAGAGAACACAAATTTGAACTCTAGATAGAATCGAACCCACGAACTCTGCATTGATACCCATTGTTTCGCCATGAGAGAAAGAGAGAGAGAGAGAGAGAGAGAGAGAGAGAGAGAGAGAGAGAGACAGACAGACAGACAGACAGACAGAGAGACACAGAGAGAGACAGAGACAGAGAGAGAGAGAGAGAGACAGAGAGAGAGACAGACAGACAGACAGACAGAGACAGAGACAGAGACAGAGAGAGAGAGAGAGAGAGAGAGAGAGAGAGAGAGAGAGAGAGAGAGAGAGAGAGAGAGAGAGAGAGAGAGAGAGAGAGAGACAGAGACAGACAGAGACAGAGACAGAGAGAGAGAGACAGAGACAGAGACAGAGACAGAGACAGAGACAGAGACAGAGACAGAGACAGAGAGAGAGAGAGAGAGAGAGAGAGAGAGAGAGAGAGAGACAGAGAGAGAGAGAGAGAGAGAGAGAGACAGAGAGAGAGACAGAGACAGAGACAGAGAGAGAGACAGAGAGAGAGAGAGAGAGAGAGAGAGAGAGAGAGAGAGAGAGAGAGAGAGAGAGAGAGAGAGAGAGAGAGAGAGAGAGAGAGAGAGAGAGAGAGAGAGAGCTCTTTTCATGGCGAGGCGGTAGGTGTCGACGCGGGAGGTCTCGGGTTCGATTCGGTCTCTTATGCCTAAATATATTATTCTATCTATTTATTTTGTATTTAGCTCATCTTTGTTCATACAGGACTTTACTATTTATTTCATGTACGTATTCATAGTGTAATCAAAGTGGGCCGAATGGGCTGTGTTCACGCTTTTTGATTTGATTTGATTTGATTTGATTTTGATTTGATTTGATTTGATTTGATCTGATTTGATTTGATTTAGCTACATCCACAACTAAGGTGATCTCGGGGTTTGGTAGGAGTTTTAATTTTGTCCAGACTGCAATGAAACAGCCAAGGGATCATTAACATGCACAGAATGTTGTGATCTGCACACAGGACCTCCTTTTTATCGTCCGTCTCGGATGGGACAAGGTGTCGATCCACCTACCTGGACCAGGGGTAGGGAGGAGTTGGGGGGGGGTATATTTTACTCGAGAAAACTTGAGAAAGTTTTTTGATTCGTTGACGGGGCTTGAACCCACGACCTTTTGGTTCAGAGGCTGGCACCCTGCATCTGGACTTTCGAATCCCCTCGCGTTCAAGCTAAATTACGACGTCAAATTATGGCATAAACGGAGAAATACGGCTGTTTACGAGCTTCAAAAACACATTGAGCAAAAATTACCTATGTACAAGGCAGTCCCGGTAAAATTCTAAAAAAATAATCCTACAAAAAAAACCCGCAATGATCTTAGTTGTCGATGTGGGCATAGCGTTTAATAATAAGAACATAAGACAGATGTTCAATTTAACAGACAGAATGAATAGACTGCATGAACGAGTCAATGATTCTTATAACGACAATGATCTTAGTTGTCGATGTGGGCATAGCGTTT
>JAXRKP010000207.1:85000-87500 GCA_037039925.1 Doris montereyensis
CGCTGTACATTGCAAATAATTTGGTGATCAGTGCTGTTTAACAGAATTGGGTTTTTTATTGGGGGGGGGGGGGTTCTCAATTCCTAGTGCGTCCGTTTGCCATTCACAATTGAGGAAAACTATTGTCTGCACTTGTTCTCTTAGTTCCAGATAGCAAGTTCAAGAAAATGTCCATATCATATCGTATCATATATTAAATGATTTTTGCCATTTAGGTTTACAAACCTTTAAATTCTTTGTGTGATAAAATAAATGGTAAATAATTATCTGAGAAAAAATACGAGATAAGTCCAAAGCAATGCATCATACAAAAAATGTAAACCCATCAATTCCTTGACTAGTAATTCTTTGAAATTATTTAATCTCCCAACTTTGAAATATCGCCATAAGCGTGGTGATCTAAGCCAGCTATATAAAAGTGTCCATCAGATCAATGATAATGCTCACACTCGTCTCTTTAAATACTCTAACAATGCTGCTACTAGAGGAGATAGATTCAAAATTTATATTTCTAGACACAATACACAAATAAGAAAAAAAATTTTTTTATTTAGATCAGTATCAATTTGGAATTCGCTCAAATTTCAAACTAAAAAATGTTTCTTCCTTAAGATATCTTAATATTTCCTGATAAGAATAATTCCTCAACTCAGGAACCATCTTTATCGTTTAAACTTAAAAGCCCATTTAATCTGGGAGACTAAAGACAACATGGAAGACGTCAACCCTGCAAGAAGCTCGGCAGCTGGGCCTTTCCTGGAACGAGACAGAGATGGTGGCGCAGGACAGAGTGAAGTGGAGGCGACCTATACCCCACCCGGGGTACAAGGGTATATGTCAAGTCCATTTGATCTAACACATTCTGAGTTTTGTAATTGCATTAAGTATTTAGATGTCCTTAGTCTCCAAATTTTCTGTAGTTTAAAAAAAATGTATATTTCAGTTACTCCAACCCGTAAGACAAACAGTGAGGCAAAGGGGCATGTCGGAAGTGAAGGTAGTGACACACCCAGAACCCCCCCCCCGCCCCATTATTTGAGGAACGTAGTTAGCTCGGTTGGTAGCACGCTTTTCATGGCGAGGCGATGGGTGCCGACGCAGAGGTCGCGGGTTCGATCCCCATGGTGGCCAGGATTTGTTTCTGTCTATTCCTTGTGTTTGTCTCGTCTTTATTCCTATGGGGCTTTCATATTATCTTGTGTCTTTACCTTCACTTCGAACTCGTAAGGTAAACCATCCCCCTCTCTCCTCTCATGGACTCGTTCAAGGTCTGTTTGGGTTCGTTAAATTGTCTGTTGCATTGTTTAGTCTGAGAGATATTGGCTGGTACGGAATCGGGTGAAGGTTCGGTCAAGACCGTCAAATTGACAGCCTAAAACTAACGCAGAATTCCTTATACAATTGTTGTGTCAGCGTTTGTTTGTTTGTTTGTTTGTTTTCTTCTGTTGCTCGTCTTAGTTTCGAAAAAGATTGAGGGGGTTTTGTACAAAATCAAGTCAGCTCGATTTCTTTCGTTTTGGTTTCATCTAGAATCCGAAAAGTTATTGAGTCATGGGTAGACATGGAAAGGGCACTGATTGGAAGACCGTTGCACCTAAAATCTACTAAGAAAATGGCTTTGGTCCATCGACAGATAACGCCAAGTTGTATGTACTGATTACATGTGACGATTAACGCCATCTGGAAGTCAGCACTTGCGGAAAGCGCTTGCTTTTCTTATTTCTTTTTTTCGTTTTTTTCTTTTCTTTTTTACAGTTCAGATTCAAAAACTAGAAAAGGAGTTCCGGTGGGGAACCAAGCAAAACTGAAAAAAAGGAAAAAAATTCATTGAGAGATATCACAATCTCTGACGATAGCACCCCTCCTCCTTTTTCCTCCCCCCCACCCTCCACCGCACCCCACCTACTCATATAACATACATTCACCACGATCTCCGAGCAGAAAACTTCCGTATCGCGGTTATCGTGATCTGTAGCCGCTTCGATCTTTTATGTTTAGCCATGAGCTGTGTTGTTATCAGAGTTCGGTCATTTATGTTTAACCATGAGCTGTGTTGTTATCAGAGTTCGGTCATTTATGTTTAGCCATGAGCTGTTGTTGTTATCAAAGTTCGATCATTTATGTTTAGCCATGAGCTGTGTTGTTATCAAAGTTCGGTCATTTATGTTTAGCCATGAGCTGTGTTGTTATCAAAGTTCGATCTTTTATGTTTTGATGTTGTTTAGTTCGATCCTTTATGTTTAGCCATGAGCTGTGTTGTTATCAGAAAGTTTTGAGCGTTGTCAAAGTTCGATCATTTATGTTTAGCCCGAGCTGTGTTGTTATCAAAGTTCGGTCTGCTGTGTTACAAAGTTCGATCATTTATGTTTAGCCATGAGCTGTGTTGTTATCAAAGTTCGGTCATTTATGTTTAGTCATGAGCTGTGTTGTTATCAAGTTCGGTCATTTATATTTAGTCATGAGCTCTGTTGTTATCATAGTTCGGTCATTTATGTTTATC
>JAXRKP010000207.1:97500-182500 GCA_037039925.1 Doris montereyensis
AGCAAACAGTTTTTAAAACAAAGGTGGTTAGTTGTGTTGATAAACACCTTTCATTTTAAGTTAACCTGACACTGATACTGATACTAGTATTCTTGTAAAATACACAGCATTGATAACTCAAGCAGCCTGAAAATTTGTCTAGCCTCTGATCAGCCGGATTTCTGGCTTATGTCAGAAAAATGTCATCCATGTGTTTGCCTAAAAAAATAAACACACACAACTGCGTTCAATTCAGACATTTAAATTCATAACAAAAGCAAGAACAAAGAAAAAGCAATACTATGACAAGCGATGGTAAGATTGAAATGGAATTAGAAAAAAGGAGACACCCCACATTAGAAGTGTTCAATATTCAAAGATTCTAAGTTAAACTTTCACAATTTAAAAGTATCCACCATCAATAGGAGGCGTCGGTAGCCTAGAAGTCAGATTGCTTGGGATCGTGATGTCTTTGAATCCTACCAATGCTAGGTCTGACGGTGTGTTCCTTAGGAAAGACCCTTAGCATTAGTATGCGTTGTCCCCAGATGACCCACATGTAAATGGATACCAACAGCTTGGAAATAAAAATCTGCAGCAGGGTTTTAAACCAGTGTCATCATGATTACAAACTCACAACGCTGCAGATTTTGCCACAATGCCTAAGGAGGCAATATAATGTGCACAGTGAGTTGTCATAACAACACAGGCTTTTAACAATAGTGCTTCCAAAGAATCACTACATCATAATACAAATTTACCTTGGAGAGACATGTTATTCCTAGTGAAACCCTGTACTGGCATGAGAGCATCACACGGTTGGCATAATTTGAGTACTTTTCTGCCAGCTCACTAGCAGGTCCCAGTATCTCCCTTAAATTATCCTTGTACACAATGTGGTAGTCAAATCTATATGGAATATCTGCATGAAATGAATAGAAAATGAACTAATGAATTAAATGTTACAAAATTGAAGGTATGATGAGAAAGTCTAAATTTGCTATGAAATGTTAAAAGCTCAGCTTTCTATATTATAAACACTAGTCTATTCATTGATGCTAGCCTACCATTAATTGAACATGAACAAAGATAAATCAAAACTAGTCCATTCCAGCCCTAATTTTTGATTTTCCACGGGGTTGAGAGAAATGGTAGAGCCTTTTCTCAAGTTGACATGTTCCTGTGTTTTTGACTATGTCAACGTCTGTCCTTGATATATTCTGTATGTGTTCTAATAGTCTATAAAATTCATGGAGGTCCAGTTTAAAAACCTTTCATGAATACATGATAGATCTTGCTTTCAATTTGAATGATTGTCTATAATTAGCAAACTATACAAAAAGAAAACAGCACAAAATAACGCAAGCAATGAAAGACAGAAAGGACAGCACATTACATTATATAGCCATTATATAGCTTGACAAAGCTATTGCCACTTACTGCACAAAAACTCTTTACTAAGGGTGTAAACATGGTAAGGCAATTGATGTTTGAGAAGACTGATTGTGAGGTAGGGTTGTACGGACTTATGATCATCCCAACAAAGTGGTTGCCCCTTTAGAGAACCAATACTGTGGAGAATAAAAAGTAGAATATAATAATTTTTAGCAGAAATTATAATCTGCAATCATATATCATCGATGTGTAAATTAAGTCATCACTTGAGGGAAGAACAGCAAAAGAAAGGAGAGAATTTTAGTTAAAACAATACTACAAGTCTACCTGAAATTTTTGCTGAGTCTCTATATCCCGAACGGATGGATCAGGGCAGAAGGTCGGATGAGAATGATACCAGCCGACTACAGACATCCCCACATCTTCAATTTGCTCACTCGCCAAAGTCTGTGAAACTGGAAATAATTTGAATGGAAATTGTTCACACAAATTCGAAGTAATAGAAAGAGATTTTCTTCAACAAACAATTTAATTCTTTAAATTGCTTCTTTCTACAATGAGACAAAATTTCAGAGTATCCAAGAATTCCAAGCTAAATGGAAAGAAAAAATTAATTTAAGAAGTATCAAATTGCCTTCAATTTAATCCCTTGAAAACATAGTTTGATTTGACATAAACTCTACTCAAAGTAATAGATTATGAAATCAAATGATCAAACTGCTATCACAATTTATACATGTGCTTTATAAAACAAATGGTCCCCTTCATTTCAACCTAGTAACTCAAAAGCATAAAAAAAAACTAAAGGCACAGATATACAAAAACCACCACATGTCCATACACTTCATCAAGTTATACAAAGGCTGAAGGAAGGAGATAACTAGACTTTTTTTTTAAGTATTATGTTTCATAAATGCACAATGTTGTGAATTTTTTTTTAAATCATACAAATTCATTTTTTACTTTTTTTCATTGAAAGAAGAGAATCACTCTTTCATGTCAAACACGGTAACCACCCCCAAAAGGAAAAGAGAGGAATTAAAATAAAAAACAAAATATTCTAGCAATCAATGACTTGTCTGAAGAAAAAACTTATTCAAGACTTTTCTCACCAGGATCCATTTCACACTGCATGCCAGTGCTCATACTTTTACAGGGGACAGCCATACTGATAGTCAGACAGCCACTGTCCGTGCAATACCGGCCCCCCAGCATACCAATTACCTCAGTCTTTGATATATGGGAGTGAATGTCCATGATGGAGAGGGCAGTGTTGAAAATCTCTATTTTATATGGAGCCTGCAGAAGAGATAGACAGTCAACATACATATCTCAATTAATTAATGATTCAAAGGGTTTGAAAGGATGAGATTAAACTCATAGATATAGTGCAAGATGATTTGCAAATATATCATGTGAAATATGATTCAGTTACAGGAAGTCACTTTTTTCTGCATTCCTTTCCTTTTCTGGCTGGCTCAGGTCTGTCTCTTTATCTTTCTGACATAGTTTAGAGAATGTTTACATATAAGTATTGTAATAATATAATATTGTCTATTAAAAGACACTCTAATTAGTTGTATAGCAAGGCTTTTTTATGACAAATTCAGTAAACTACAAGCTTTGAAACTCTTTTCTGGATATCAACATTAAGAAAGTCTTATCAACTCTGAATGAAAAGGGAGGGAAAATAATCAAATGAAATCATTTCAAAATTGGGTTTTTTTCTAATCAAATATGGACCATCAAGATTTCTTCACTTTTAGTTGAATCAATATTTTCTTAAAACGTTTTATTATTCACTTTGAAAGTGACAGGTATAGCTTTTGGAAACCGTTATAATTGCAACAACTACACTGATTCCATTCTCTCAACATATGAAAAGGATAAGAGGGAAGATAAAACATGAATACCTTAAACTCTTCTGTAAAGGGAAGGCAGGGAACTAGTTTGAAAGGGTCATAGACGGCCCTTACAGGTTTCAAAGTCTTGGACTTACGAATAGCATCTGATTTCTTTTTGTCCACATCATGCTGAAAATCAAACAAGATTTGCTTAGGTCCTCTTAGTGTTATATACACACCTTGCAGGGAATTTGAGATTTACGATCAAATATTAGGTGTGCTGTTTATTACTATTGTGTCCACTTTCAAATGAAGTCAGTGTTTTTAGACATGCAATGATGAGAGATGTGTAATAACACATCGGTTGCTAAGTTTTATATAAAATTTAAAACTTATCCCCATTGCTAAGACATCTGAGGGGGAAAAAATGCAAAAATGGTTTTTAAGTCTAGATCTATGCACTTCGAAGGGCTGAAAAATTTATCAGAACAAACTGAAAACTTAACAATCAAAGAGAAATCACTCCAGAAATCAAATAAAGTGACCTATTGAAAAATCACTTTTTGTCTCTCCTGAAAATATTTGATATATATCAAAGATTACACTCGGCCATACGTCCAAATGCATCAACATTAGTCAAACTTAATGATCAAAGTGTTAAATATTTACTTATGAGAGAAAGGAATGGAGCATACCTCAATAGTCTTCCCCTCTAATTCCTTTTCATCGACCCACAAGCCGCTTTGTCTCGGATTCTTCTCTTCCGTGGACGCTGTAGGGAGAGCCATTTCACGTAAAAGCATTATACTAAGATGGGAGTCACAATTCGTTGATTTACATACAAGACTCCACATACTTGATTTGTTGCATTTACAAGTCTAACTATTCCTTTTCCACGTTCCCAAGTTTTCATGTCAATACACAGGCAAACTGGGTGCATTTCTATACAAAAGTTTTCTTTATTTTATGCAACGCTACAGTAAGATTAAGATTTAGACATAGTCTGTAACTGTGTTTCAATCCCAGAGATCTAAATACAAATCAGCACATATTCTGAGGCAATTATTTCAATCTTAGATCAATACTAGGAAAACAAAATGCTTTTTGTGTATAATAATCGATGTGAAAAAAACACAGTGCTAATCTTATCCAGGCTCATAAGACTAGCTAGATGACAACAACAAAATCTTACAAAAAAGTCTGTTTTGGGTATGGGCAATGCAGCAATGAGTTCTTTGTTGATTCCTTTCATGCGGCTATTGACACCTCCACTGACAGTCCTGTTGGGATTGCGGTATGCTGCTTGCTCTACAGTGAAAGAGAAAAGCAAGTAAAATGGATTCAGCACGATGCAACAATTAATACTTACTTTAGCAAAGTTTAAATCAACATCCCACTAATAAAGCAAAAGTAGCATAATATATATATATACTGTTCAACAAAAGATATGCATATTATTTCTATGTAACACAGAATCCTTTCTACGACTTATCGTTCATATTTCATTAGAGTGTTTTATTTTGCTATTGTCAGTGAGTTCATTTCAACCAAATTTTCACTTTGATTCTGTTGAAGTCTATAAATCAAGGTATGAAGATTTCATTTCTGTGATTTTGTTCTTTTTGTACCTTTTATTCTTGAGATATGATATGAGTTTCTTCTGTTGAACAGCATATATATATATATATATGTTATCTCCTTGCGCTATACAGTTTGAATAATCAGTGGATGTAAAAGATGTCAAGAAATAAATGCAAAACCATACTTTGAAAATAGACTGTGAAACTAAGAATTTTATGGTCTATTTGATGTAAGAATGAAAGAAATTAACAATCCTTGAAAGGAACCTTAGAAGTCTTTATTGTTTTCCAAGAATTCCCCCGACTGACGCGTCAAACGTTAAAAAAAATTTTGGTAATGACCTGGGTGCAATGTAATGGTTTTGCAAGTATTTAAGTTGTTGCATCCTTCATAACTGGTTTAGTTGATTAACAATAATGAGATGAATTGTTCTAGGGAAATCAATCTTCCATCTCCTTAATTCCTCAACATTTCCCTGCAACTGAATTCATTATTTTGTTTCCAATGAGATAGCTTAACTCATAGGAAACTGTTGTTCTTTTAATTCAAAAACAAATTTTTTTTAAACACACACATTCCATGCTACTCTATTAAACTTTTTCATAATATTGGCAGTTCTAATGTATCTCAAATAATATGATGTTTATCTCCTCATGATACTTATTCTGTTTAGGTAAATCATGATTAAACAAACAAAAGTACAGTAGCAGTATATGTCAAGAATAGTGCATAGTTAACATAATAAATTACATACCACAGTTGAAATTAATAGCACCAATACATTCAAGATAAGCATGTATTCGACCGATGCAATTTACATCACCACAGTTCTTGAGCCCTGGCCGAACTGATGTCTTGTTCAGGTATGATGGTTTGCTCTTTTTCCTTATAAAGAAGGAAAAAAAAAAAATTCATCACTTTGTAACTAAAAAAATATAACGAAGAAGATAAAGAATATAACAAAATACAATCACTATTTATTTACTGAAACAATGAAGACAAGTCTTAATTTAAGCTTATAATACGTAAAAGGATGGTCAGTGTATAAAAGGCAGCACTACACACACTAAAGGCTAAAATAATACAAATACATCTATCAAGTTCAATACATACCAACAATCAATAATATAACTTCTGATCTTCAGGTAGCGCTCAGGTGTTTTAGGTGGTCGTCCATCAAAAAAATCTGAATGGACTAATTTTTCCTCCTCTGAGATATAGTTGGGAGGTAACGTTTTTTCTTCTGTGGGAATTTCAAATTCAAACACTTCGCCAGTGGTAGAAAGAACTCCATTCACTGAAAGTATAACAAAAGTAACATAAAAACAAGCATGAGATTGACTTGAAGAAATAAAAAGGATAAACCTAACGTTATCTTGTATCTTTAACCCAAGAAGCGTGGAGGACGCACATGTACTTTTTTTTTCGTTTTTGAGGGTGTGACCAGACCGGTGACCGGCCAGAGGTGTGAAATCTGGCTATCGTCAGTATAAGGACCATCTTGACTGACTGAGCTCAATTGAAATTGGAATGTGAACTTTTCATTTCATTGGCATTTAGCTTTTATTGATTAGCCAATAAACCTGCTTTATGCTTGACCAACTAAAAGCCACTTCTTTGGATACATTGACCACATGCCCTCTTTGAAGATACACATTCACATGAACTGTAAATTGATTGGTCCTCCCATTTCAGTACTATTACTATTAGATTGACAATCATTTGTCTGGGTGAATGTAATACTGACCAATGACGAAATGAGAGAGAGAGAGAAGAGAGAGAGAGAGAGACAGAGAGACAGAAAGACAGAGAGAGAGAGAGAGAGGAGAGAGAGACAGAAAGAGAAAGAAAGAGAGAGAGAGAGAAGAGATAGAGAGAGAAAGAGAGAGAGAGAGAGAGAGAGAGAGAGAGAAAGAGAGAAAGACAGAGAAGAGAGAGGGAGAGGGAAAGGGGGGAGAGAGAGAGAGAGAGAGAGGAGAGAGAGAGAGACAGACAGACAGACACAGAGAGAGAGGACAGAAAGAGACAGACAGACAGACAAAGATGGGAAGAGAGAGGGGAGAGAAAGAGAGAAAGAGAGAGAGAAAGAGATAGAGGGAGAGACAGACAGGACAGACAGACAGACAGACAGACAGAGGGAGGGAGGGAAGGTGGGGGAGGAGGGGGGGGAGGGAGGGAGATGGACAGAGAGAGAGAGAAAGAGGAGACAGAAAGAGAGAGAGAGAGACAGACATCAGGGAGGAGAAGACAGAGAGAAAGACAGGCTGAGAGAGAGAGAGAGAGAGAGAGAGAGAGAACTCCAACTGAAATGAAAATGTCCCACACTATACAATACAAGCCTCATTTGGTCTAAGTAGAGGGGAAGTTTGAACACCAGATGCCCCAATTGACACTTGCATGTCAGCACGCTTTTTGAATGGCAGTCCAGAATCTTAGCTGACCAGGTTAGGAGGCAAACAAATGATCATCCCTCTAAATTTCAGAGATCTAACATTGCTTAGAAGCCACAGACATTGAATTCATGGTTTGCATGTTGGTGATGGATAAAACTGAGGCTGCCACATGCTCCTACTGACCAACAAGAAAGAGACAAAAAAGGGGAAGTTTTCCTAAGTCTGTTCTTTGACAAATGATTCACAGCAAGATGTGGAAATGGAATTTCCCACAATAAATCTCATCTCAACCATTCACTGTCACCCCCTGTTGCTTGTAATTTGAATGGATTATGTCATTATGTGACCATAGAAGCTTTTGAAACATAGACATCTGGTGATTTTTGTCAAGACATAAGAAAATTGCAAGCTCTTGTAAAAACTGATGGGTCAGTAATGTGTAGGAGAGGATGGGGTGTGTGTGTCGGGGAGGGGGGGGGACGGGGGATTGATAGTCTGAAATCCTTTCTGTATTGACTTTCTAATTTCACACACTGTATTGACATGTGGAATATGAGAGCCCGAAAAATATGTGGCTTTCAGCGGGAGTGTGCTAAATTACCATGCTTTTGAGCAATAAGGAAACATTCCACAGTGCATGTAACAAATTTTATCTCTTATTGAGGAAAAACAATATACGTCGAACTAATTTACCTTGTCATCTATCAAAAAATTGCTTTTATTATATAACGATAAATGCGTAATTTTCCCTGCTAATGCCATGACTGCAATATACCCTGCTCTACACAGTGCTAGGCTAGTGACTGCAGGACCAGATGTTAATCATCCGGTCTGAGCCAGTCTTACCTTCGCTTTACGTTCAATGACAGAGCAGGGTTGCCTGGGTGGAGACGGCCAGGGCTACAAGATGCACACTCTGTGAGGTTATTACATAACATGACCGACAAATACGTGACCTCCCCGCTACCGTCTTGACTAAGACATAATGCTAGCTGTACAGCTCTTTAGCTAGAAAAAAGGGGTGTCAAACACATGGTCACATGTTCAGGGCTGGCTTCACGTTCCACGGCAGAACCTCTCTGATGGAAGCGATCGGGGAAAAAGCTGCGCTTTTCTTGGGTTAAGGTATCTGATATGACATTCACTTCATTAATTTTTATATTGTCCTTTACAATAACAAAAAGTTCCTGCCTAAAATAGTCTAATCCACATAATCAAAATGTGAAACTTTTTATTTCATAATCAAAGAAAATAAAGCAAAATCCTTTCTTACAAATTTTATGAGTAAGCATCTCAACAATAAAATGGATATTAATGTAAAGAAATATCCTTTTTCAGAGCCTGATAACTTCTCACTAGTTTTTGTAACAATTTTAATTTTATGTTGCTTGCTATGACACAAAAGAAAGTGATTACAATTTTTTTGGATTAAATCACGCTAATGAATCAGGTTATATGAAAGGGTTAAAAATTGGGCACCACGAATATCATAATAATTATAATTCTTAAGGCACTTGCCTATATATTCACTTTTCTCATAAGAGTCTTCATCCCCGTGCTCGCCATTTTCATCATTGTGAGTATTCTCAGGGTCTTTATCGTTGACAATTCCATTTGACAGCATGTCATCTTTTGTGGATTCCTCAGCAGGTATTTCGGTGGAGGAATGATCATCCATAGAGGTATCACTTTTCATAGAACAGTTATTGATTTCAGACTGGCTTGACTCTGAATTACTGCTGTTTACCGTCTCTTCACTAGCATTTTCATTTTCATTATTGTTCCCTACCTCATCACTGCGTATGTCTATGTCCAACTTAACTTCAGAGTCCTTTTTCACTTCACCAGGAGATTCAACTTCAATTTGTGCTGATCGTAAAAGCTGGGTATACACTGAGCTAGGGAGAGGCAGATCTTCCTTGCAAAAGGACATTGTTGTCGTCATCATCATCATTTTCAATGTCCACATCAATTTCAAGATCTTCATCATCCAAAGACTTAGCATCTCTATGTGAGCTGCCATTATTAACACTCAGAGTTGCGTTCAAGGTAGAGTTCACATCAGATAAGCGGGCATTGCTGTCAAAATATCTCACTACTTTACTGCGAGGCTTATTCAAAATCAAATTTGCCTCTTGTTTAACTTCAGCATTTCCCGAAACATCTGAAAATGCAATGATAGCGTTGAAATTTCCTTGGTCCGTGACACTCTTCTTCCTCTTTCTGGACTCTTTGTTTTTCCCTTTTTCCATCCACAGCCAGATTTTTCTCACCTGACTGTTTACTTAGAGGCTTCTTAGATAATTTGGAATTTTTCTTTGGTATCATTTTGCTCTGTGGATTGTGTGATATTTTATTAAATCCCGTGGACGCTAGACCATTTGAAAATGAAGACGACGCAGTCGTGACTGTTGGCTGCCCAGTGGTGACACTAGCAATTGCGGCTTTCAAAGGGGATACGTCTTTACGTTTAGAAGATATATTTGAAGATGTCTCAGATCTCTCTGTTACAGTTTTGCTTGCCATAAATTCTGCTCTTTCAGTCTCTGCCTTCTTTTTTGCCTGTAGATCAAATTAGTGTAAAATGTTGAAATGAATGTAATTCAATCAAGAATCAATCATGAAATTTGATATACATGGATAACTAGCAAAAACAGTTACTAAAAGAGAATGTATTCAAAATTAAAAACTGAAAATCAGAGACATATCTTATTTCCTTTAAACACTCTAGTTTTTTGCTTTCGTCTTCAATGTAAAATACTGAACATGAATAAAACGTACCAAATTTTTCATATACTGCTGGGCATAGTTTTTCACTTGCAAACTTGTACGGGTTGGTATCAGACTGGCTATTTTGCTCCAACTTCGCCATAAATTCCCTGTTGATTGAAAACAAAACAAACACAATAAAGTCAGCTTTCAAATCAAAATCTACTTCCCAGTCTGAATGTTTTTGGACTTTTAAATTCACTTTTTTTCAATTTATTTTGCCCCGATCATCTAAAAGGATCTCTTTTATTAAAAATTACGCTTTACAAATATGAATTGTGTCTTTCAAATACTGGAAATTGTTTTATAATTCACATTACAAGAAGATTTACCTTACAGGTGTGTTTAGAAAAAACAATCAATCTATTCAAAATTTTGGAAAAATGAACAAAAATAAGTTTGAAAGAGGACCTTAGTAAGGCAAAAACAAAACCTTCATACCATGCCTTGGAGGAAAGTTTTCTTCTCATCTTCAGTCCACGGAGTTTTGCTACGCACCAGTGTCTTACTGCTGTCAGCATTAACCAGCAAGACATTCTTCTTGATACCCAGATAACGGGATGGTTTCTTCCCATACATATACTGTCTTAAACTAATTAAGGAAATACTGCCCCGCAGATCACAAAGATATTCACCAAAAGACAAAGGCAATATTCATGTTAGAGTTCTTTATCCATAATGTCCATCAAATAAGATTAGAATGAGAAAAAACAACTTTAAAACTAATAGCGTTAGTCTAATAGTTCTTACTGGTTCTTATTGGGTTAAAATCTTTCACTCTCCCATATAGGATATTCATACCATTAAGTTCTTTGAATATGTAATATATCAACTAAATTGTAAAGGATACTGTTCTTCAAGAAGCATTTTTTCAATTGTTGCTTTAGATTTCTCATCCATACAACTGTCCAGCGACCAACCCTGTCAGAAATATACAAAAAGTGTCGTTTCAGCAGCAGCATGCACATGTATGCATAAATCATGTGTACAAAGCAAATTATTTGTTTATCTAGGAAAAATATGTACATTTGATATACAGGGTAACTAACAACATTTAATAAATCATAACCTGTCCATTTGTCTGGCTGAACTTAATTTAGTATAACATTATTGTCATTTAGGATACAACTGTCGTGGCAAAGACAAATTGCACTGCCAAAACTCTAGTTTTTGGGGTATTTCCCCTATCATAACGTATCATTACTTTTAATGTGAGCCAGAATGAAAATTCTTTTCTATCAAGATTCCTTTTACAACAAGGCTGTGTAGTAATCAAAAACTTAAAGAGCAAGAAGAGAAAGGTTAAAATGTAAAATAATTTTAAGTGTCAGGCCTTCACATTAAACTAGAAAATAAATACATAATGTACATATATATATATATATATATATATATATATATATATATATATATATATATATATATATATATATATATATATATATATATATATATATATATATATATATATATATATATATATATATATATATATAACAAAATGTCCTTATTAAAAATTTTTTATAAATTATAAAGGTAAACATAAAAGATAAAAAAATGTTAAATGCTACAGACCTGTTCTAACATCCATGCTGGGCTTGTGAATTCAGGAAGAAGATTTGCACTCTTTGATGGCAATTCATTGGCATCATAAAATTCCTCCCCAAGTCTATTGGATGTAGTGTAATTAGACTTTTAGTTTATTTATGAAAAAATATTAATCCAAATATCAAAGACATATATATACAAACATGAGAAACAGGGACAGTGCTGGTGAAATTCTTGAAATTCACATTTTCACAGAACTTCTGAAAATAAGTGTGATGATACAACAACAAATAAAACAAAAAGAAAGCAAAAGAAAGGAAGAAGAGAAAGGTAGTTATGTTTTTGTAAAATTAATAAATGTTTTACTGTTCGCCAAATACAGTTTATAAGAGCAAACAGCTAGGTGAATGAATCGTAATGAATGTAAAAGAGTGAAAGGAAAGCAAGAAGTAGGACCCACCAGCAGTACCCACCAACTGCTCATTAGAGTGAGAGAAATAGAGAAAAATGACGTACAAAGTTGGACAAATCAGATACACACTGAGACATAATATTTAGATTATTAGGTCAATATGAAATTCAGTCTGAAATCTGAAGGAAGGTTGAGAAATGTTCCATGTTGGGAAATGTGTACTATGATGGACGATCCCACTGATACCTGTATGCTCATGACAAGATCAAAGTACTGCTGGGATTATCGGTCTCTGTACTTTACAATGATCATATTATGATGATTGTCTCAAATGGGTTGACACAGCACAGTACTAGATCTATACTGTACAAAACATTGCAACACTCCTGTAAGCTCAGATCAACCTCCACTTTATAATAAACCCTCAATTTGTACATTATGCCTTTATTGAGACAAAGACTAGATCTAGATATAATCTAGATCTAGATGTATAACATTTTTCATGGGAAATAGGCCCTAATATATAAACATTGGAGACATTATTATAACAAAACTCTCCTGATATAGATTATTAGTATTACATTCCTTCTAATCATTTACTAAACAATGCAACGTTTACATTTTTATCGTTTTATTTGAGTTTTTTTTATATGTTGGGTAGGGTTGGAGTTGTTTTGTTTTAATTTCGCTTTTTTCTTTCATTGTTTTTGTTCTCTTTTGTAGATTCTCTCCTAAGACCTAACGGTACAATGATTAAAAAATAAACTCGACTCAAAGAAAAACGCTAATTTGATTTGAAGAATGTTGAGCAGTGGTTTTCATTATTTTCGTAAAGGCAAATGTAAACGATAGAACAGAAATGGGTTCAAATAATGGGTTAAAACCTACTCAGTTTTGAGATCAAACTCTCCTTCGACATCTATGTCGTCGTCAGCCATTTTGATTTTATAACTCCCATATAGGCCTAAGTTACTTCCCCTTTCCCTGGATTTTAGCCTACATTTAATTTTGCCTTTTGGTCTTTCTCCCGCGTCAGCTGCAGCAGCTCTTGGAATATCCATAACAATGACATCCATTTAATACAACGTAGGCTAATAAATAAATCCAACCGTGTATGTGTGTGTGTGTGTGTGTGTGTGTGTGTAAGTGAAAGTGTGTCTGTGCGTATGAGTATACATTTTGTAAGCATCATTTTTAACTCCGTCTGACGTATAATATATTGAATATTGAGCGCAAAACTAAATGTTGCAAGGGGACCGTTGACCTTTTCATTGTGCATCTACACTTGTATCGTCCACATCTGATGGGTTTATGGCATTTTATTTTTTATGTAAGATTTTAGATGAGTGCCAAATGTCGGATTACAGTGAGTTCTGTGTGATGGGGCAGCTTATCCACTTGATTTTTTAAAATCAGTTCTTTTTTCTTCTTCTTTTTTTCCTCTTCTTCTTTTTTTCTTCTTCTTCTTCTTCGATTTCTCTGCTAGCGGGTTAGATCAGTGTGTGGATCGTCTCCATGAAGTGCATAGTATTTAGTAGGCTCAATAATTTAGGTTCGTAGAACTTTTCTTCCAATGGGGTTTTTCCCAGCCATATCGCTGTTCTCTCAGATGTGTGGAGCGGACACTCATCTGCTGGAGACAAATAATGTTCAGTGTTCTGGTGGGGCGCTTCACACCCACACACTTCTGATTTCCCAACTTTCAGATAACGATACATATATATATATATATGTATGCTAATTGATGCTAATTGTGCCCAGTCTTGAGTCTGAAAAGTGTGACCTAGTTTTAATCAGTTCAAAACATAGCATTTGAAACAGACTTTCGTCGTCATTGGCTTGCACTTTCTTTCCATTTTTCAACAAAGAAGGCGATGGGATGGGGAGGATGAGAAGATTTGATTTGATTTTCATCCACATCCGCAACTGAGGTGATCTTGGGGTTTCTGGTAAGATTTTTGTAAATTGTTGCCCAGACTGCCCTGTATTCCTTTAAACAGCCAAGGGATCTTTAACGTGTACAGTGTTGTGATCTGCACATGTGACCTCCTAGTGACTCCTATACATCTGTCTGTCTTCAATGGCACCTGGTATCAATGCACCTACCTGGACAATGGGGTGAGGTGTATTTTACTTAGGGAAAAAAGTTTGAGGAATTTTTTTTTACTTTTTGGTTATCTAATCAGTACAGTGTTACCTCTTGATCACCAAGTCCCTTTTAAAAAAAGAAACAAGGAGGAGAAGAAGAAAAAGAAAACAGAAGAAGAAAAAGAAAACAGAAGAAGAAGAAGAAAGTCTAAAAAAGAAAACAACCAAAAAAAACCAAACTCCAAAAATGACATCAAGCAAGGAAACAACAGCAAGTCTCGATTTCCCATTTCTTTTTATTCAAGATTTTGTCTAATGATAATTGCGAGGAAGTGTAATAAAATAACACAATGAAATTGTTCCAACTTACAAGAAGATTGTGGATACACCACGCATGTTAGACATAATCTATCATCAATGCACTTAGGTTTGAATGAAAACAATTAAAAATGAACAAACAACCTTTGTATTGCAACCTCACTTAACGACAGCTGTCTCATTATCAATTATTCTTTGTATATATATATATATTCTATCTTAACTTCCATAGATAGGGAAAATCAAGCGGGAAAAAAAAACAAATGAAAAGACCATTGGATCCATGCTATGTTGTCATTAATTATGCTATAAAATGTAAATCACATAATATCTATGTATGTATAATTACATGTTCACATACATACGCACGCACGCACACTCATGCACATGCATACATACATACATACAGTGCAGCATTAAAGAAAAATGCCCAGAAACTTTTCTGTCAGTCTTGTCACATAAACATATTATCATAACACTAAAACACACTAACATTAACAACTAACAGGTTTTCACAGCTCATTCTTATTTCCCCAATCACACAACAGCAGAGGAGTACACTACAGGGTTAATAAAATACTAATTTGTAAAATTATAATGTGGGTTGTGATACAAGACATGACTGATGACTGTAACTGTAACACAACAGATTGTGTTATGATACATTATGACTTTGACTTTGATATTATATAATAACATTAACACCAAATTACACATCTTCATTTCTGTTTTGCAAGTACATGAATGTGTTTTTTTGTTTAATTGACATTTACCCCCGTCCACCATTGATGTGATCTCAGTCTCAGTTAGAATTAAGAGGAAACAGCAAGATAAAAGATAAATGAAAGAGTAAAAGGACAGAAGTAGGACCTAGCAGTAGCACCTGCCAACCACCTGTACATGTAGTAATAGTAAGTATTATTAGTATTAAAACAGCTGTGGTACAATCCATTCAAGTGTGTTGTGTATGATCTTGTGTTTCAGGTTCAAGCGAGACATGATTACTGTAGAGCACAAGGCTGTGTAGGATTAGGGATACATCCCACCTACCCTCCCTAAATAACATAATGTTAAGAAACAAAATGCACATCATCTAACTCTAAGCAGTGGGGTGTAGAAACATGCAAAAGGACTCCATATAACACAGGGGGTTTGTGGATGGTACATCACCGTCATAATGTATTGTACTACAAAGAATGAAAGGAAAATCATATTTTATGTGTCAGTGGCAAACTTCAAACTCAAACTTATGTGACTTAACTCTTTCATGGTTTCAAAACTCCAAAGGAAGTGAAAAAAATGAAATAAATAGGCACTACCCACTGTCACAATACATACTTAGCCTTATACTATGATGCTGATAGTTGTAACTTAAAACACTTGGAAGAACATTAGTACATTCTACCTATCACCTTTCTGTGTATCTCCACCAGTTCAGGTAACACCTTCTGCAAAGGACTACACGCAAGTATGCAATAGCATACAGCCCTAAATTCAATTATTTATATTTATTTCTCATGACTAAATGTCCACACAGACAAAATCATGTGGATCTTTGATATGTATACATGTGTGTAGTAAGTCTACCTTAAGTCTTCTAGTTTGGCTAAACTGACATCATAAAGATGATCGCATGCATGTGTGTGCAAGTTTGAATGCAAGAGAGATAAACAAATAGGGAGAGAGAGAGAGAGACAGACAGGACAGACAGACAGAGGAGAACATAGAATTACAGAGATAGAGAAAGGGAGAGAGACGTACAGAAAGAGAGTCGGAGACAGAGACAGAGAGATAAATGGATAGATAGAAACACACACATACGCACAAGCATTGACAATATCTGTTCTGGGTCGATATCTAAACACTCTAATAAATTGTTAGCAAAGAGAAGGTGAAAAAAGGACTGCTACTCTAGTCTTAGTTATATTTCACTTTTTAAATTGTGTGAAAGAGTGCACACTCCTAATTTTCCGAACACGCACAAAAACCTTTTATAAAATATAAAGAAAAGAAGAAAAGAAAAGGACTAAAAACCTTTTCCTCATTCTTTCTATTGCTCGTGAATATTTCATGGAGCTTCCATGTCATTTTGTGCAATAAAGTCATTTTGTGATATGTATCCACTCAAACAATTCTTGACACAGGTTCTGTGCAAAATTTAAGGAAATTGGAATGTAATCAAGTTGTTAATTGGAATTTACCCCCATTTACAGTATGTGGTGATCTGAAGGTGAATTGAGATGAAGACGGATACAGCCACATGACAGATCATGTAAAAGAATGAAAGCGAAAGGATAGAAATAGAAGTAAAAACCTATCATCAGCATTCTCAAACCACCTATAACTTATAAGAAGATATCAATTGATAGATTGAAATTTACCCTTTCCACCATATATGGTGATCTCTTAAGGTGAATTAAGAGGAAAAAGCAAGTACAATGTGAAAAGAAAAGTGAAAGTAGGACCTACCAGTAGCTTCTAATCTATCAACGGCCCACCCCACAAGAAGAATCTCTGTACCTAGTTACACTTATACATTTGTATTTGTAGTAAAACAGATAGTCAGATTGGCTGAGCAATAAGAATTATACACATATTTTTACATTTCATCATCTATCCCTTTAATTTGTTTGTATCATCGAAATTTACCATACCCACCATATGTGGTGATCTCAGGGTGAATTAAGAGGAAACAGCAAGATGAAAGAAAGTGAAAGGAAAGAAAGGAAGTAGGATCTACCACTACTACACTACCAGCAGCACCCGCCAACCACTCGCTCTATTACTATCTCTTCAAACATGCTTTAACTTTATAATGTAAAACTAAATTCCATTAGTGATACTGATAAAATAGACCTTAAGCAACAAGTACTTACCATCCCATAACATATTTTAAGACCCATTTATCACTCTGGTGTTAAGATCTACCATTTGCCATAAAGGGATATATTATAATATACCAGATCATTCTTAGTTCTTGTGTGAGCATAAAAGTATTATTTTTAAGTGTTTAAAGTTTTTGTTTTGCTGTTTGACCAAATGGATCTATAAAAGTATAAAGGCTTCACAAAAGGTGGTGTAGCGTGAGCTTCAACGTTTTGAACAAAGCACAAGGACAGAAGTAGTAGTAGAAAATAATACATATATATATATAATATTGACTTAATGAGTTTATGAAACACTGGATTTCATTTCATATTGGCTGCATTTACATTTTATGGTTTACAACATTTCTTTTTAACACTGCATCCTTACCTCGTCTATAAACACATTCACACACAAAGATACACAAACAAATGACAAAAATATTATCTCTCTACTTCTCTTCTTTTACACTTTTTTTCTTCTTCAATTGTCCCATGCAGTAGCTACCCTTTGACTGATGTTGGGACCTGAATTTAGTGTCGATTAAACAAGTTTTGGTGTGTCACTATAGTATTATTCAGAATATGGCCAAGTTCCTCACTTAGCCAACAAGACAACAACAAAATCATGCAATTAAAAAACAGACTGAACGATTTTTTGGAAAACCACTCCTCAATTACATTTGTATAATATAATCAATTGCCTGAATATTGTTTGATATGGATATAATGCAGAGATATTGGCTTTAGGTGAGAATCATATCACCAACTGAATATGATATCAATAATAATGTCCATATCACCAACTGAACATAATATCAATAATATCACAAATGAAATAGTACGTCATGTGTATGTATTCAAATTTAAAGGAATCATTCTGTATTACAAAGGCTATAAGTTGCTTATTCAATCATTTCTTACACAGTTTGGTCCTAACTTTAGGCTTATTTACCTTATGACAAACTAATTTATATATACATGTATGAGGGGGAGGGAGGGGAGAGAAAGAAAAAGACAGACAGACCAACTGAAAAAGATGTACAAATATAAAAATGAATACAGACTCGTACACAAGATAAATAGTAGCCATTGTCAAAATACAATCTTCAGAAGACAAGACAATGTTACAATCTTCAGAAGACAAGACAATGTTGTATTTTGTAAACTCAAAAAAATCATGGCACTTAATTTTAATTCACTTTGTTTCCTCTCTTGTTTAGTGATTGTTTTTATAAACAAATGCTTTTCCTTTCTATTTGGCTTCATTTTGTATTATTATTATTGGTTTCAAAATCTTGTCATGCTCTCTTGTTTTGGTTTTTCATCTCTTTTACTGCATTATTAAATGAAACTGTTGAGCAATTGTCACAAATCTCTGAGCGAGATGTCTCTTTTTGCTTGGTACTTTCAAATTCATAAACATTTTAGCAAGCTTTTGAAACATCAGAAAACAAAATACTTGTGACAAACATTTTCATTTTCCATAAGACATAACTATTAACACCTTGAATGAATGCTAAGACCAACCATTGACTGCAGGGAGGTAAAAAAATTGCTCAGTTAACACTTTGATACTGCAATAGACATAGAGAAGGCATATTGGCCATTGCTCTTTAGCCTGATTTGATCCATACGATGAGGACAACTCAAGATTATTTGTTTTGTTCAAGTTCAAGAAAAAAAAAATCGCATGACCAGGGTCAAGTTAGCAGACAACACCCCAGTTGATGAAGTCTTACGAGCTTCTGCTATGCTTGATGGCTGGCAGTGCGTATCATCCAATTAATTTTTCCATCTACTTGAAGTTGAAGGAAACAGCCCTTGATCTAAGTTACGAGTTACCAAACACCTTTGTTTCATCTTTATCACAGAACACGAAGAAATCAAGCATGGGGGAGAGTGCATTTTGGTAATAAGCTAAGTGTACTGTGCATAATTAAAGGTAATTTAGAGTTATTCTCATTTAAATGTTTACGCTACAAAGCCTGGACTTTCATTTTGATAACATACTTGTATACATACAATTCGAGAGATATACATATGCAGAGAAATGTGTAAATAAGTAGGATAGAATAGTAAGACAGATAGATATGTTCACGCATTTGAACATACACACATACAAAAACAAACAAAAAATGAGCAAAATTGATCTAAATGTCAACTTTTTACAAACTTATCAATGACTGCAATCGAGTACAATAACTACAAAAAAAGGTATGAATGAACAAAACAAATTTTTATCTTTATTATCAGTATGATCTAATACTTGTTCCCAATCACAGAATAAAATGACATCTTGATAGGATTTTTAAAATAAAATAAAAACATAACATGTCAGTCTTAACACAAAAAATGAACAACCAAAGACAAAATAAGCTATAAAATCTCCACTGAATGTGAATAACAGATTTTACAGTGGTCCAATGAAAAAGAGTTTTGCTTATAAAAATAATAATTATAGTATAAGTATATGATTATGAATGAAGAAAAAACGAACACTTTAACTTTAAAAAAGAAAAAGAAAAGAAAACATTTGTCATGATCCTGAAAAATGGAACACCAAAAAGGAAAAACGTAGAAATAATAAGTATCAAAATTTCCTGCTCGTTTCCTTCTTCTTCCTTTTCAATTTGTGTTTAATTTTATTAAATTTACTTTGATTAAATTGAGTTTGGTTGTACTTTTCATTCAGATTTCAATGTTGAATAAAACCTTTTAAAAACTATCTGAATAAATGGCCCCAATCTATTTCTTTTACAAATTTTAATTTGTGGCATGGCTGGTCTCATCACATGTGCTACTCATTTTCAAAACAGCAAAACAGATAAATACATTTATGTATATAAAAATTACAAACTTTTTCCTTCCTTTAATTCAATTAGCGAAAAGCTTCCCAATTTGATGACTTTTGAAATGATAATTTAAGTTGAATTCAATAATGATAAAAACAACCAAAAACAAGAAAAGAACACATCACTTCAAACATCATAGATGTTTTTTTGAACTAATATAACCTTAAATGCAGTTAACGTATCAAGTTACTATAATTTTGCTCTTTTGCCCAGCAATGCAGATATATCAAAGACAGAGAGAATCGTGTTATTCAAGCAATAGGCCTGTTCTATCATCATATATGACAAATTAGTGCCCATCTGAAATTATTCTTCGTGATGGTATTTACAGACTCAAAACATTCATTCCGTAGAGAGAAAAATGGACCAAAAAAAACAAAACAAATAACTATCCTCAGAAACATATTTATATAAAATTTTCATAAACAACAATTATGAAATTCATTGCTTCTGAACTTAAAATATCAACAACGCCAACATTCCCTATGGAATTCTTTCGCCATGGATTAATTGTTTTTTTCTTTTGTTTTTGTTTTGTTTTAGAGCTTCCCAATTTGGTAATAATATTTGGTTTGAAGCGAGTAACGATTCCTTGAAATTGTGTACACCTTTATACAACAGATGAAATGCATGTAGCTTCTTTCACATGAAATGACTAGAATTTGACAGAATATATCAACAACATAGTCTGAGTAGAGTAAATTTCTGACGTAGGGACGATAACAAAGAAAGAAAAAAATCCAAACAGTGAGCTTCATAAACCAAAGTAGTCAACTACACTTGAAGTGATGTCCTTGGGGAGAAAAATAAAAATCACTACATCCGTCGTTGACTACAACCGTTTGACTTCAAATTATTTACCCCACCCCATCTCACTTTCAGTTGTGTGTGTACACACTAAATCACTAAGGAATAGACGCTCGCATGGTGTAGAATGTCAAGTCTAGGCTTAGTAAACGAAGGTATACTGTACTTGTACATTATTTAGATAGATTGTCAGGTTTATTCGGAGTGTTATCTTAAACCAATAGCCATGTAAAATTTCATCATGGGAAAAATCAGCCCATCCGTTGACTTTTAATTATAGACTGTAGAGGAGGGGGGGGGGGGACTGCCTTCACTACAATCGTCACTATGGATGTATCGAAGTCATTACAACCATCTAATTTTTATAAAGTTTAAATGACATCAGTACCGGTTCCAGGGGAAAAGATCAATACATCCGAAAAACGATTACAACCGACTTCACTACAAGTAAAGTCACCTTTAGTGGGTTAAGAATAATTCTTGCAATTCGTAAAAAAAACAAAACAAAAGACAAACAAAAAAACCAATGATGAAACGACACACACAACAAAATATCTTGATGCCTATACAGTTAAACTGCCGTCATAATACTTTAGCCCTATCAACAATGTTATATAAATTAAACTTACGATAGCCTTATCAATGAACAGATCTACGTGAGGAAAACATTGAGAAGACTATGTTCATTTTACCTGCTTCTTTTCAAAGCTTGATTCCACATGGATATTTTAATTCGAATGAGAAAATAGGAGCGAACAATCATGTATTATCTAATTTTAAACATATTTTTGTAAGAAGGTAAGTAGACCAGACAGAAATGAATCTTACATGACTGCATAGAAATAGAAATAGACAGAATCAAATCATTATGATTCACTCATGATATTATTGCTTTAATAGATGCATGTATCTGCATGGATATGTGTGTTATGCATGTATACATATATGTATGTATGTATGTATGTATGTATGTATGTATGTATAAATGTATGTATGTATGTATGTATGTATGTATGTATGTATCAATGTTATGAATGCATGCATGTATGTATGTTAGTCATGTATGTATGCATGCATGTACATATGTATGTATGTATGTATGTATGTATGTACGTATGTATACTTGTGTGTATCTATGTATAAATGTATGATATACATGTATATCATCAGTGAAACTACCTAATCAAGTAAGTCCACCTGACGTAATTTTTCAGAAGCAAAAAGCGTCATAAATAATCTAACTCTATGCTACTATTGCTACGTTTTGTGGAAAAAAATCGAAGCCGTTGTTGAGATCATGTTGATAATATGAACTTTCCTATTGGTTCAAGGCCTCCAATATTTATAAGGACACAAAAGAAGCATGCTTTTGATGATTTTTAAGGGCAACTTTCATATCAAATAAATATCGTGGACTTGCTCGTTTAGACGGTTTTACCAACAATATATTATGTACAATGGTGTATATCATTTCCCTGGTCGAGAAAAAAATATTATACAGAAGCATCCAAAGTTTAGTAAACATTGTTTCCACTTTTAACTATGCATGCACTGAATGTTTACGAAGAAAAGATTCCATTGATATTCCAAATTATATATGATTCCCACAACAATGTATAGTTTGTTATAATATAATCCATCAATACAAACAAACAAAAACAAAAAAGCCACAACCTTTAAGTATTGCAATAAACTAAAGAAAAAAAAACCCATGTGCCCAACAGATGAAATAGAAATCTTTGAGAAATAAAATCTTACCTTTAAATTATGAGGGAACAACAACGAAACCCAAAAAATCAAAGCAAAACAAAAACAAAAAAACCCAGTGAATTTTTAACTTCTATTTCTATCAGTCAGTAAAGTTTCAACCAATCCATGACTGAATAAAAAAGGTGGAGTGTAAAATGAAACTACACTGCCATCAAGTTTCCTCGACTCCCCAAAGAATTCTTTCTCTAACGCTAATTCTAAAAATGTGATGTCAATGGCTAAGTGGTTAGGCTGTCGGATTTGGGATCATGAGGCCCCGCACTTGAATCCTAGCAAAGCTAGATCCGACATTGTGTTCCTTGGTTAAAAACACTTAACACACATTTTGCCCACTCGACCCAGGTGCAAATAAGTACAAAAAACTAGCTTGGGAGTAAAAACCTGCGTCAGACTAGCATCCTGTTGAAAAGTTGATTATTATCACCTGTGCCCCTTCACGCTACAGAAACCGGGATAAGCTCCAGTTCTATGGGTCGTAATGGCCTTGAAAGAACTTTTTTCTGGCATGTTAAAACAGCCCATAATTTTTACTTTCCTTCTGTAGATTTATCCCTTTTGTGTTGTTTTTCCCATATCTGACAGGATCAGGTGCTAAAATCAAGTAAGATTCCTCTAGGACCGTTACTGTCCATAAAGCTGGAGCTTACCATGGTTTCTTTCTCTACAGCATGAAGCGGAACAGGTGAAGCATACACTGTCTCCTGTACAGAACGTCTCTAGTCTGTCACAGAGTTTCAGTCCAAGGCTGTTGTTGAAATCCAGTTACACCTGGGTCAAATGGGGGAAGTGTGATTTAAGTGTCTTTCCTAAGGAACACGAGTTGGCATCTAGCACTAGCATAGCCAGAATTCAAACCCAAGACCTCACAACCCCCGAAGTCCAACAGCCTTATCGTAAGCCCACGGAAGCCATTGCTAAATCAAACGTATTTACATCTAACTGGTTTTAAACCCTGACGTTCTCAAGAGAAAATCTAAGTCAAATTATGTACGTCCATGAACCTTGGACTGCCAGCCTGTGAGGCAAACTCTTTTGTCTCTGGATAATCACTGCATAACAATCTCTACTAAATGTTTACAAATTAAATCCATGACGAGTCCTAGTAAAAAATAGGGGTGATACGCTGTGTGATGGAAGAGATTTTGCTTTGACTAGCTCATGATGTTGATTTTCATTTCAAAGGAACATTCGGCTGCCTCAATTGTTCACAAAACATGAGTGAAACATATGACAGGCATTTTCATTGCTTTTACATGCATTTTAAACTGTTTACAATTAACATAGTCATGAATGAGATAAAAATCCATAAACTGCTGCCTAATGCATTATGATATCATTTTAAAGACTCCACGATCATCATACGATAAAAATGTGTGTGATCAAAATGACATTCAATTGTTCATTTGTTATAATATATATACAGGATGAATAGTCAATAGGCGCAATAAGTAAATAAAATTTCCATGTTATCAACCATTACCATTACTGTCATAGGGTTTATGTCTTTGACATGTCATGAAAAGCAGTGAAATGTTTAAAGAATAGAAGAAGTTGATGTTAATTCAAACAAAGTATAAAATGTAAAATCCAATCGCAGATATATATACAGAACTGTCATTATAGGATTATGTACTCATTGTAGTTGTACACATCGTTTGCATTCAATCAACCTGCCACTGGCTGGAATCATTTCAAATTCACCATACACACAACAATTTCATTGAAGCAGAATAACATTTTCATAAAACTAGTAGAAGATTCTTCACGGAACACAAAGTAAAATTTACGCAAATTTCATGACAGCTTTACTTATCACTGCAGTCAAAAAGTTCCAGTAATAGTGTTGTGATGTAATATGAAAACGGCTAACCTAATATGTTATTCCAAAGGGTCACCTTCAGCTAATCGCCTGTGGCATCTACATATATATGCAATCCAACATTCCCGGAGCCTATGGAAATAAAAATCCATGTCTTCTTTTGAGATACGCCTAAGGACATTCAGCGATGCTTCTTTGAGTTCTTAAAGGTTGTGGAAGTTGTGGTCTTTCAATGCCATTTTCAACCTTGCAAACAGGAAAATACTTTGGCAACGATCTGTATGAGCAAAATGGAAAATTTTTTCTTCCTTTATCTCTGTGGGGATACTTTTTGGACAACACATGCCGGGCATATCTTTAACAGAAATTTTACCTGCCTTGAATCCTGCAAATCACTCAAACCACCAACTTTGGGACATGCAGTTGGATCCATGTGTTATTTTAAACATGTTAAACGTTTCTGTTGCACTTTTGCCTATATTAAAACAAACTTTGATGTTGATAACGCTGATCGAGGTTTGATTTCATGCCTACATTGATTTAAAGCCTGTTTGAGTAACAAAAATTGATAGGATTCTCAAAAATGGATGAACAAAATGTGTGTTTTTAAAATTTGCATGGTGTCCCTAGGTCCTTTTCTTTGATCAGATGTCAAAATAAATTCAATCGGGGAAGATTTCCGTTTCATGTGAAACATGTGTTCTATAAGCGTGCTTTATCCATGCAGGCACAACCATGCCATTCCTGGAACTTTTTGACTAGCACAATAGCTCTTATATCTTTATCCGTTTTTCTCGTCTTATGTAAATTCAAGATTTAAATGGTATGGATGAAAAGCAAATGAGATAGAGTCCAGCACAAGAATAAGCGCATACTATATACAAATACTGAGTTTGTAGTAAGAGACTTTCAGCTGCTCACATTACCTGACTATTTCAATAAATATAACAATAAATATTATTTGCCATTAGCATGCAATCATAGCCTTAAAAGGACATAAGAAACTGCCCCTCTCCTCATTTTCTATTTCATTTAAATATATTTTTACAAATTTTGTCTCATGTCTAACACAGTACACCATAATGCCTGCTTAAAATGACGCATTAAAAAGCTAAACTAGCAGGATGAGAATTCATTTCAGCTGGAGGTAGATATAAGATTATAAGTTTAAAGAAAATTTTACCAGTAGTAACTAATGATGTTTATTTCCACAATGTAAATTGTGTCTTCAAAGCTTTATGAGAATCTTACAGACAATTCATCAGATAAATTAATGGTAAAAAAATGCAAACAAAGCGCTAGCATTAAAATCGTGAAACCTACGTATCCCCGAGGGAGACTAAATAAAATTGTTACGTGCATTTTGTTGGGGTTTTTTTTTTCCATGGAGATATTATCTTTGCATTCCACTGAACCTATAGATCATTAGAGGGTGTAACAGAAAACCTGAAAGTGAATTAGATAACAGAGGCTTACAAAAGAACTGTGACTTCCCCACTATAAAAGCCAAAGTTGGTCAAGGGCAAATCAATGCACACCATCCTGTCCTCTTCCACATGGCATAATCGATCATCACATGGCAACTCTTCATCACAAATATCGACTGGAGACTGAAGAGTCTGGCCCCCCATCACAATGCTCTTCAAACTCTCCCTGTTTGGAACAGAACTTTGAGCAAGTTGGCAGCTGCTGCTTCTTCTTCCCTGCTTCAGACTTACTGAATACACTCCACGGCGCATTACTCATCAGGCTACTTTTCAGTAGCATCTGTTTCAAGCTCTGAGATGTGAATAACTTTTCACAACCACTGGCAGCGTTGGAGTTGACAAGGGGTAAAAAATCTTTATCATCTCCTTGGAGGTTCCTGTTGGAACCTATCATTGCATAATTTTTCGAATACCCATCCTTCATTTCACACTCTTTACCATTCAGATCTTTGTTTCCTGAAAAAAGAAAAACGTTGTTTGGAGCAAGCTTCATCCGTGACGGCTGGTGATTTTTGCGTCTCAGCAGAACTCTTGATGTATGAAAAGGTAAATTTTTTGTCATGAGAAAAAAACGGTCTCTCAGCACAATCAGTGTCTGGGTTAAATAAAATATTTGCCGGAGCATCATCTACAGAGCAACACATGAACTCAGACTTGTCTTTGGTAAATGCGACATATGGGCGATCCATCCGTAGGCTGCAGAAGATATGTATGATGTTGAGTTCCATGTATTGTCACAAGTCAGGAAAGCGGCCCGGGTCTTCTTTGTAATGTTGAGGCACAGAGAATAGATCAGAGTCCAAATTGTCCTGCCATTCAAATTTGGTGAACGTGACTTTGGCTGTGATGGTTGGAAATACTGGAATTTCTGATAAAGAAAGGAGAAGAAAAGATAATCCTAGAGACTCAAAAGATAAAAAGACACAAACACAAATGTTTTAAAACATATTTTATAAAATGCTTGAACTTGGCTTTTAGAAGTGAATTTGATGTTCAATAAATATGTTAATGTTATGATTTAAAACATAGTGGTACTTTTTTGTTTGTAAAACATATTTGTATAAAAATGCTAGAACTTGGCTTTTGTAGAAGTGATAATTTGTAACACTTTAATTCATTGACAGAGCTTTTAAATTTAAAAATCTCTGAAACCCCTGACTTTTGAAAAACACTCAATGTATTTACTACCTCTTATAAATTTACATTAATTGTATCTTTTTTTTTTTTCGATATCTATTATTATTATTATCACAATAGAGTTTCATCAACAATGTTAGTATTTTTTTGTGGAAAACAGTTATTTATAAACTTTTCTTGGGTCTGACGATTCATTCCTACTGTTAAGAGACTCATGCTGGATCGACCACAGCTTACGCACTCTTTAAACTACTGTATCGGCTTCTTGTTTTGGTTGATTTGCGTCATCTGACTGTACTACCTTGTCCTTTTGTTTCTTTTTGGACGATTTCTTCTTTCCGTTCTTTAACTTCTTTTTCTTCGCCATTTTCTTTTTGCTGGTTTTCATCTTTTTGCTGGTTTCCATCTTTTTGCTGATCTTTTTGCTGGTTTTCATCTTTTGCTGATCTTTTTGCTGGTTTTCATCTTTTTGCTGATTTTCATCTTTTTGCTGATCTTTTTGCTGGTTTTCATCTTTTTGCTGATCTTTTGCTGGTTTTCATCTTTTGCTTAGGGCTCTCCGTTCTGCTTGACTTCGACATTTGCCACTTCGATTTCATCAGATTTATCTTTTCGTCACTTCTGGACTTGCCATCCGTTGCCGACTTGTCTGTGACGATCTTATTTGATCCTTCACTCTTGGTTGGCTCATCCTTTACGATGCTAGAATCTTCAGACTTCTTTGTATCCGCTTCCTCAGCGATGCCTGAGTCTCCATCTTTTTGTCTTCAACTCCGCATCTTTTGCTGACTCACATTTTGCGTCCTTCTGTTTGGCATCAGAACAGTCGTTTTCCTTCGGTGAAGACTTTCCGACTTGATATCCTTTGTTTGCGACACTTTGTCTTGATCAGTATCTGATTCCTTCAACTTTTCTTGTCTCTCCGTGATTTTAGACGCATCTTTGTCGCGATTCTTTATCTTTTGAACCAGCATCGCTTGGCTTTTCATCTGCCTTATCTGAATTTGCAGCTTTGCTGTCAACAGTGGGCTTTGTAATTTGTTCTTTGTCCATCGAGGATGACTCTTTGTGGACTTCTCCAACCACGTCATCATTGCACGGCCTTCTCATGACCTGACGAGTCGGTCGTTTATGGGGCCAGGCTCCTTCGTAACCTTATTCTTATCTTTGTCCGAGGGACACTTCAGATTTATTCGATTGCTGGTCAGCCACGGCCTTACTGTCTTTACTTTTATCTGTAATGTCCGATTTGGATGCATCTGTTTTGCCAGATCCTCCTTTGGCGTCATTTTCGAGAACTGTAATGGGCTTCTCTTTTTCAGTTTATCATCTGTCAGATTTTCTCGGTTTCATTGCTAAGATCATGAGTTTCCTTGGAGAAACATTTCGTTCTTGGTTTGTTCGATCACAGCTGAAGACATGGGATATGCCAAAAAGGACAGTGAATCCACACCACAGGCTCGCACAAAGGCCAAATGCAGGAAAGAGCCACATTAATTGTATCTTATAAGACTGATAGAGACTAACCTGGTCATGGGAAGACTACCAATAAGAAATTTGGATCTCTCATTTCACACCATGGAAAAAAACAGCTCCCAGAATAGCCCCCCCCCCTCCTGCCCTACAACGACGGTCAACAGGTTTGGGGGCCCAGCCCTCAATGACTGGACCCCTTTACCGTAAGACCAATAACAAACCTGCCTCAGCAAAGCTAAGCAAACCTTGGCATTGGAAAAGAGGCTCCTTTATACCACAATGTATTTATGGAGATCTCCTACCAATAAGAAATTTGATTTCACACCATGGAAATTAAAGGAATTTGTTCCCAGATCGAGCCGCCCTACAACGAGGTATCCGTATGACTGGACCTTTTAAGACCAACCTGCCTCAGCAATGGGGCTACAAACTTGGATTGAAAGAGAGGCTCCTTTTACCCGTTTCAAGGCTTCCTACTGGAAGTCAAACTATCCAAGTTCCCAATCTTAGTCTGTCAGTCATTAGACTGTTAAAAGGACATTTGGATGAAAATGCTGACATTCGATGGGTGAGCTTCAACTTACCAATCCTGACTGGAAAACCTGGGGGTAATTTTGATGTCATGAAGTCTCTCAGCTTTTGAAATTGTTTAAACGGAGCCACAACTTCAAGTACATCAAGTAATCTGGAAGGGGGATAAAATAAAATATTTAATTAACAGTTAGTTTGTAATAAGCATATACTACAGCTACAAACACTACCAGAAATGCTCTCCTGTGTCACGGTCATCAGGAAGAAGTAGATATAAGATAATAAATTTATCTTCTATGAGAGACCAAAGGGTGCATTTTGTTCATTTAAAATGTACCCATCCACTATGTGCATTGATGTGAAGGTGGATTTAGGGAATCATCAGGATATCAGAATGGCAGACAGAAGTAAAAGAAAGACAAGAAAAAAGGTGGGACTTGCCATCAACCACCCATCTAACAGTGGTGTCGGTGACTGAGTGGTTGGGCTGCCAGACTGGGTTTCATGATGCCCTGGTTCAAATCCTAGCACCGCTAGATATGACATTGTATTCCTTGGGAAAGACACTTAACACGCATTTTCCCCACTGGATCCAGGTGCAAATGGGTACACGCACTAGCTTGGAAGTAAAAACCTGCATCAGACTAGAATCCTGTTGAAGAGGTGATTATCACCTGTTCTGCTTCCCTCTACAGAAACCGTGACAAGCTCCAGCTCCATGAGTTATAATGGCCTTGAAGGAACTTTTTACCCATCTAATAACAATAAGAAAGTAAAAACTTACATAACAATGAATAAGTACTTGGCTACCTCATGCATTCAGGTACAGAGGGCAATTGTGTGGGGTATAAAGAAGCTAATGTGTATTTGAAATTCTTTTCAACCAGATTTTACAAATAAGTTCAGGGATCACAAATGACCATCTTGATAAGTAGACCTAGATCTATATCATAACTTGATAAGTTTACAAAAAGAATTTAAGAAGAAAATCAAACATAAGTGTGTATACGTCCCAAACACACATACACACACATTTTAACTAAAAAAAATCATTGCAAGCTTAAACTCGTCTATAAAGCAAAAACTAGTCATAAGAATGTACTAACTGTACTTACATATCTACAGTCATTGGGAATTCATCACTCTGAAAAAGTAAAAGGAGAAAATAAAAAATATGATAACATGATAACACAGAAGTTTCATAAATGAATGAAAATGTCACCTTCGAATCTCATACCTCAAGACATTCTAAACATTTGTAACATGGTCCCTGATTGTTCACAAGTTTTTGACAGGAAAAAACGAAGTCCCCATTTAACGACAAGACAATAGCAAAATTCTCAATAACAAAAATTACTTACCATGGCAACAGTAGCTTTGAAAGATTTTGAACTTCGCTTAGAAATCAAATTTCTAGCCAGACTAGGTGGATGTCCCTCTTTGGCGTCAATGTAATCCTGCCAGGAACAACTTGGCTTTTGTGGAGTCTGAAGAGAACGGTAGCCTGTTCAAACTGTACAAAGGAAACCATACAAGAGCATTGATTTTTATATCAACGAATAAAAACTGATGAAGAAAGATACATACACAGATTCATTATAA
Organism: Doris montereyensis; assembly: GCA_037039925.1. Classification (NCBI taxonomy): domain Eukaryota; kingdom Metazoa; phylum Mollusca; class Gastropoda; order Nudibranchia; family Dorididae; genus Doris; species Doris montereyensis. Next base: position 128,176 of record JAXRKP010000207.1, read on the forward strand.
AACAATTCTTAACTTATAGTGATTAAAATCATGGTTTAGTTCTCTTCAATGCAGATGTTAACCTTTTATTTTTCTGGTCCTTGAGCTAGTGGCAGGAATGATGTTGTTATCGATCCAACAGCACTAGGACTAGGACATTTGATACCATGAAATGGTATTTACAGATATTTTCCACCTGTTGCAGAGTTCCATGTAAGGTGTTCCAGATATCAGGCTTTTCAAGGAGTAGAGGTTTACGTACGCATCTTTCAGTTCGTAACATTAAAAAGGGTGTTGGGTCAGTCTCATGGCATGGGGTGCCTACAAAGAGGGTACACACTGGGGCCTGTTCAGGTTTTATCTGTTCAGATACATGTTTAGCTGTGATGTATTCTGTCTAAACATAGTGGCAGGTATAAACAACAGACCGTTCCTTTCCGATTTTCTCCTGGATTATGTACTAGACTCTACCTTCTTCTAGTTATTCTTAGCCCATCCAGCTTCTTTGCCTATCTTGTTCTCTATCCCCCACCCGGACTCGGTAGTCAAGAGAGGCAAGGTGTCGGCCTCTCATCCAAAGGTAGTGGATTCGAGCCATGCCAACAGCTGAAAATTTTTTTGGAACATTTTCCAACAAAATCTATTTTATTTGGGGTGGGGGGGAAGACCAGGTCTTCGCCTCCTGCTTTCCTGAGGGATTCCCCATTTTACTTAAAATGTAGTTTTCTCAAGGTACCCCATTCAATTTTCCAATGACTCGCTTCTTACGGAGCTTGCCAGTCTGCCTCCCAGAATTCAGCAGTCATAACATGATAGTAGCCAAAACCATCTAGACAACCGGAGGCAGGTGTTGATAAAATTTTGTAATTTTGTCATTTGAATCTTTTTTTGAAGGCATCTGTCGTCTCCGATTTCCACAAGATTGATTTCACATTTATGTTAAAGATTCGCTCCTGTTTTTAACTTATATGCCATTTTATATAAAAAAAAATTCCTTGCTGGATCAATTTTTCGTGGTCTCATTTCTCCAGGGTTTTAGTTAAGCTTTAAATTTTTTTATCTTTTTTTTTAAAATCAGAAGTTTGCATATTTTAGTCCAACTCTTTTACTGTTACATTATGTCTGAAAATACAAATTGGATTTTTTTTTTCAATAATAGAATCATTGTTGCTTTTAAAAATTTTTAAATTGCCATTTTGAGCATTTGACAAGAAGCCTGCAAGACCAAAACCTACCCCATTACAAGATTGATTTTCCCAGGCTCATTTAGTAATGTTTTCAGGGCTTTGTTTTTGAACATCTTATATGAAACCTTATATGAAAGAAAATGGGAAAAGGGAAAACAAATCATTACTGGAAAGCAGATCAAAATGTAACGAGTGTAGAAAAAGCAAAAATTAGAATGTTTTTTAACCATGATTTTCTAAAAGAACTGTTTGCAAATAAAAGCAAGAAGCTTTATTTGAAAGATTTATCTGAAAATGATTGGATTTTTTTTTATATATATAATAAAACCATTAATGCTTCTTAAGACTTTTTAAACTAAAGTTCCTTCAGAGTCATTTTAGAGAGCCCAAGCTTTTGTTATAAAGCGTGAAGCAGAAAAGGTGATGACAAAATCACCCCTGGACAGGATACTCCCAGGCTCTTGAGTAAGTTTTACTCATAAGGGCTTTGTTTTTCTGAACATCTTCTGGGGAAATGAGTGTCTTTCCCAAAGAACATAAATGGGAAAAGGATTTGAAAAACAAATCATTCTGAAAGTAGAGCCTAAACTCCACCACTGATGCCAGAGTAAAAAACATATATTTAAAAATTAGGGAAGTTGTCCGCAGCAGAATTTATAAAGTATTTCCTAGTTGAGCCTGTTTATTAACAAAAAGCCTGCAATAGAACAATTTAAAATTGTACAAATTTGCAAGACATTCAAATTAATAATCCATGACCTTAAATTTTGAAAAGCATCAACTGACAAAAGATATTATATACACCTATTAGAAATCAATTACCATGTTACGGTAAGTTTGCCTTGCAACACTTTGAAAAATACACATTTTATATCCTCCACAAATTTTTTATAACTGACAACAAAAAAAGACACAAAAAAAACAAAAAAACAAACCAATAACGTGAAACTGACTCAATTTGTGTAAATGTTTGTACACACACCTTTTCTTTGATTCTAAAATGAGGCCATTAACTGCAAAGAAATCAGCACTGAAGGCCCCAACCATTTCCTGTAACAATAAACAAAAAATAAAACAAAACGTTAAATTTACGTCTATGTAAAAGTGAATTTGCTGCTGATGATACTTATTCAAAACTAACAATTATAGTATAATTATAGGAAAGATAGTAGGCAGCATTTTGATGAGCTTTTTGTTTTGTGGAGAAGGGTTTGTACAAGTCCCCCCCCCTGTTTGATTGAAATTGACCACGTCCATCATATGCAGTGATTTCAAGGTGAATTAAGAGAAAACAGCAAGATGAAAGATAAGTGAAAGAGTGAAAGGAAAGCAGTAAAACATGAGTGTATGACTAGATCTAAGTGCAAAAAATTACACTCCATCAAATGTGAGGTGTGTAGAACAGTATATAGTATAAATTTATTATAAGAACATTTACAACAGATCATGGTTGAATTAGCATTATACCTATAGTTTATCTTTGTTAATGCAGATGGATCAGCAAGAAGCTAAGTTGTAAAAACAAAGAGAGAAAAAACCTTGGTATAACAATTTTAATTTAACATAACAAAATTGGCCATAAATTGTGTGATCTTGATGTGCACAATTTCCTCCTCAACAAATTACAAATCCATACTTTCGATGCATAAATTGTTGCACTATATGTTCCTGGAAACTAGTTGTTAGCATTCTTATAGTTATTTATTGATAAAGTTTTGAATAGTTATTTATTGATAAAGTTTTGAATAGTTACTTATTGATAAAGTTTTGAATAGTTATTTATTGATAAAGTTTTGAATAGTTATTTATTGATAAAGTTTTGAATAGTTATTTATTGATAAAGTTTTGAATAGTTACTTATTGATAAAGTGAGTCATAAATTTATTTAGGCAAATAGGAGATATTTGTTTGTTTCTTTGAAATTCACCCCATCCACCATTGCGGTCATCTCAGGTTGAATTAAGAGGAAACAGTAAGATAAAAGATATGTGAAAGAAGGAAAGAAAAGAAGTGGGATCTACCAGCAGCGCCGCCAACCACCCGCAATAGAAGATGAAAGATGAATGTGAACGGTTGTTTGATAAAGCTCTTGCCCTAGGAAACACTTCCATACTATTCTTTTTGTGGCTTGAGATCAGAGAGTTTGTAAATCATAATCACGGGATCACCTCTTTTTTCTCTACTCGTAGATGAGCTCAATTTAAACTCTTCCAGGATCTCAACATAAAATTCAACTTTTTTTTTTTTTAAAGAATCAAAAACATTTAGAAAGATTTTAAGTGTGAAATGAGTAAAAAGGATTGTCTGCATTAATTGCTTGGAACTTATTAAATCCACCATAGTGGTGGTCTCATGTGAATCTAAGGGAAACGATTAGGAGGAAAACAGTTATAAAAGATTGCAAGGCAAGAGAAAAGGCCTCCTGGCAACCCCTGCATACCACCATGAGTTAAAAGGAAATATTCCACATGAAAACCCTAACTGACAACAAATGGGGGATAAGCGTGCAGACAGTTTCATTTGAAATTTAACAATAAGATTAAACAATAAGCAGAACAGTAGCTTACAGATTTGTCCTCTCTAAATAGCCAGCCACTTTGCGCCCGTGAAAATGTGATGTTCTTTGTTGACATCTGTGCAGCAACAATATCACTACTCATCAAAATGTCAACCTCCTCCTCTAACTCTTGATCACTATCCTAAAAGCATAAAAAGACAAAGTCATACATTAATAACATAATTGTCTTTGTCAAATTGACATGTATATTAGCCAAACAATCCAGGAAAATACAAGCAGTATGTATTACAAAGATAACATAAAACATTAAGTTTTCTGTAAAATATATGATAAATATCGTAGACAATTTTTAATTTTGATAAAATTTTAGTACTCACAAAATTGTGATAATAATGATAATAATAATAATAATAATAATAATAATAATAATAATAATAATAATAATAATAATAATAATAATATACTACTACTACTACTACTACTACTACTAAAAACAATAATAAAAAATAACATTATTCACCTCACACAGACTGTATCATTAAGAATACTACCTGCAAGATACAAATGTATGCAAACAAACCATTGAAATTCTTACACAAGGTATTTCCGCCGTTTGAGAACACACATATCAGAGGTTCTAAGAATTTAAGGAAGATTAACTTTTAAAGCGTACCACAAAAGTGCATGTTTCAATCAATATACTTTGTAGACAAAATATTAATTTTCGTAACAAAGGAAGTTTGTGAGAAACAGTAGCCTGTTTTACACTACCTACCTCATAACGTATTCGTTGATAAACCTCCGCCTTGTTATCTAAGACTGTCAGACTTTGTCTAGGCTTTGCTTCACCATTAAATATAAATGTGATGTCCCCTCTTTCCCATCTCATTTCTGTAAAATCTACCAAAGTTGTATCTAATCTGTGAAATAAACAATGTGGAACAGTGACATTTAAAGTGAAACGGCACATGAATTATATTAACACAAAGAGCAGGAAAATAAACATCAACACAGGCATTATGTAAAGGTCTCTTATCCCTTCATAAATATCTCACAACGTGAAAAAGAAGAAAATATAAAATATCTTTTTTTATTTACAGAAACAGGATACACAACATCCATCCAAATGTACATGACAACAAGGAGTCCAACAATCCATTCACCTCATTATAAAAATATAATGGCTCCAATAAGACAACATAAAGAGACTAATACTTTGGACATTTTGGCACAACCTAGGTGCAACAGATCAGTGGCTGCTAATCCAAAACCACATGTGACACTCTCCCAACACAAGACAACTCCCCTCACACAACATACTATTTTTCTTGTCAAAATATCCCAGGATGTAAGCAAAAGCGCAGAGTATTGACACAAATCCCAATGATTTTCAATATTGAGAAATGGATAAGAAAAATCAGATTTACCTTATGCGAGAGCTTTTTTACGTATCCGACAAATGTCTGATGGTAATATTCTTGAAACAAGAGGTACTGAAATACAAAGGGGAAAGAATATATTTTTAAAATCCTAAGAAAACTATATTTATCTACATGCTAACATACGATTATTGGACATTTATATTATATATATAAATCTTGTTAACATTATTCTTAAGATCACACATATACATACTAGTATAATTATTTTACAAGGAGTCAAACACATTAATTACCCCAGCTTTGAAAATCCCATTTTAATTCCAAGTCAAAGTCGCCAATGTCTTGCAGAGCCTGGACTAGCATCGGCCTTCTTTCTTCAAGGCCTTCTCTTGACTGCTGTTTCAGTTTGCGCAAAACAAGCAATACTGAAATTGAAAGATTAAGCTTTGAAATTTACTCATTTTGATTACATGATAAGATATAATAATATGTTTCTCATTGTGTATGCTATAATGAGGGTGGAAAGCAAAATGCCTAAGCTTGTGAAAACAAAGACTGAAAGCAATTTTCTGAACCCTGGCCCCTGAGCCTTACTTTTACCTGCACCTGTGCTCTGAGCATGTTTAACACATAAAGCTAGCATCTTATGCTGATTGATCAATCCAAACATAGAAAAAAACACAAAATAAGTAACTTAATACCCCTCTCACCTCCTACACAATGCCCTCAGTAATGAACGAAGGCTTTCACGACCTGTAGGTTGTGTTCAAGCAACTCAGGTTAAACAAAGCCAATTAAAACATAATTATATTAAATATTTTGTTGTTATTTTCTGTTCCATGTAACAATGATGTACAAAGTAAAGAAGACTAATCAGGAGAATGAAAGGACACTGAAGTTGTTGCCATCCTGTCGTGACTTATAGACACCTCTTAACGGTACAACATGTTCAAATGATAAATGTGACATTGAACAAATCAAAATTAGGAAGCTTATAAGGTTAATACTGGCATCAAACAATCAAGATTCCATTTTATAAATTTTGTGAAAAAAATTACCTACAAATTTATGTGATACATATATATATATTTGTTCAAGGTGACAATATTATCAGTTTAAACTTCCCGATAGTAATCCACATTCTCAGCTAAAAGACAAAAACTACGTCAATACTATCAATTTAAACTCCCTGATACTAAGCCACATTCTCAAACAACAACCAACCAAAAAACTATGTCAATATTATCAGTTTACATTCCCCGATTGTAATTTAATACACATTCTCAACCAAAACAAACAAACAAAACTATGTCATACTCGTTTGCCTGTCACCAAAGCTGATAGCTTCTGCTAAAGGAGTCCATCCCTGGGTATTTTTGACCTTGACAGGAGCACCATGGGCCAGCAGCAGATGAATGCATTCTGTACAGAGTAAAAAGCAACATACAACATTGATGATGAGCACTTTTTAAACACTTGTCAATTGAAGGGGTCAGTTCAATAGTGTGGCCATGTCCATTTCCGTGAAAACGAGACAGAGCGATAATCCTAGGGAATAAATGGAAATCTTGCTTCCTGAAAAGTGTGAAAATGATATATAATGAAAATACATTATTTACAGCCGTTTGAAGTTTAGGAATTCTCTAACGCCAATAGTGCCAATTTCCATGGTTGTTGGCATTTTCTCTACATGACATAATTGTGACTTAGGCCTACTACTGAAATGACCCCTTCAATTAATACAATTGTACCAGCAAGGGGGAAAAAATCATGCAACTTGTCTAAACATTATAACAGGGAAACGTAAAACTTCAAAAAAAAAAAAAAACAAAATACAATACATCACATGATGTATTAATAATAATAGGACTAGCTATCACCAACATGATGCAGTATTTGAAAGACAATAAAACACTGCCTTATTTATATGACAATTGCAAAGAGATATTTTATCAAACTTATGTGCAGATATCATCAATAAGTATTACATGTTTTGGTCACAAAAAGCAACACATGTATTGATATATGTAGACTTTATAATGCCAATATTGACATGAAAATAAGGACTTTTAAATCAAACTTTCGGCCTTTAAACTTGTATTCCTTCCATCTCATAACAAAACAAAAGATCTTACCTTTATGCCCCAACATAATTGCTAAGTGCAAGGGAGTGTTGCCTGAAAGAAATTAAAAGTAAATTTATTAGTTTTTATAGAGTTTAAACTACATTTTTTCTTTATAATGAGAAAGAATAAAAAAAATTGTACTTAATTCTCTAGTATGGATTATAAACTATAATAATCAGTAAATGTTCTCTAAGTTATGTTTTTTTTCTTTTCCATCTTAAATTTCAATTTTAAGACAGAGAGAGAGAGAACAATCATATAGAAATAAGAGTCAATCGTCTCCCTATTATTACTCCCGCTTTAGTACCACCACATTGTATTTTCCACAGTTGTGCCTATGGTTAGCGGTGCTAATAAGGGAGTGATAATGGCATAATCGCACTTTAACACCGCCAGGCAATATCGAACTTAAAAATAGTTACAATACTGTTCGCAATGTATTGCCGACCTGACTCATTGAAAAAACACATACCAAGATCATGCTCTCCTTCTCTCTCTCTCTCGCCGACTGACCGTGATGTAGGTTAGCCTACCGTAATAGTGATACCCTCTCCTCTCACTTCTTAAAGCCTCCATGACCGAGTCTGAAAAAATCATGGACATGACCGTTGGACACTTGACGGTGCTCTCTGTCACTCTCGCCACTCTGCAAGGCCAACCCTACATTTCTTTTCTGTGGTCCCATCTCCTCTCGGCCTAACTCCGGGAATGAGACTTGAGAGATGAATTGTTCTATTAGATTTTCGTAGATTATCCCGAGGAGAGAGTGGGGGGTTCTGAAGTGTTCCCATGTTGATATTTTTATACTCCTTGTATCTGCCTTCTTAAAAATAGCTGACGCCCTGCTCTTGTGTTTCCAAGTCTTCCCAAGTAAGTCGTCTCTCTATTATTACTCCCGCTTTAGCACCGCTGCCGTGTATTTCTCACTGTTGTGCCTATGGTTAGCAGTACTAAAGTGAGAGTAATAATAAGAAGACGACTTGAAGCCCCGCTTGCCTGGCCCAAGTCATCTATCTATCATTACTCCCCCTTTAACACCGCAGCAGTGTATTTTCAACTTCATTTACTATGGTCAGCGGTGCTAAAGTGGGAATATAATAGGGCAACAACTGGAGAACACACACGGAGAGTCAGAGGCCCTTCATAAAACGGTGCTCTAGCGATCAAGGAGCATGAGAGAGTGAAAGAGGACCATCGCCTAAGATCGGGACCATGCCCAGTATCGAACATAAACAGGGTTTGTAATAGTATTCAAGGTGAAATCTTGGTGGTGCTAAAGTGCGATTATCCCATGAGAATAGGTAGATGACTGACTTGGCAACACACTTCGTGACATAGGTCTACTCGTAGAGTAGAGCGGCAGGGAGAGTGTCGAGTTTAAACTTAAAGTAGGATTTGTAATCATATTTGGTTATGAAACGTTGGTGGTCTTAAAGTGCAATAATCCTAAATATACAATCATCACCCATTGTTAAATTAGCCATTAATCTATTCTACTTATAAAGATAATCATTGATCCTTTGTACTTTCTGGGAAGGAGGGAGAATTCAAGGAAATGAAAATTAAGCCTGGTCAAGTATATCTATTTGGTTGCCTTTCACGTTCATGACTTGTCGATCTACGCAGATCTTATGCAAAATAGAAAAATTTAGGTTGATCAAACTCACCATGTATGTCCTTTTGAAAAACATCACATGTTCGAATCAGTTTTGAAACCAGCTTTACGTCCCCATTAAAAACACTTTCGTGAAGAGGGAAGTCAACAATAGACGACGCCATCTTTATTTACATGTCTCGGAAATTTTCAAAGGCGTTATTGAGAGGGTATATAATTTCAAGCTTTATCTTTTTTATGAGTGAAATTCACAATTTTATGGCCCTTATATTATTTTTATCGAAATTTAAAATAGGATTTGTTACATATATTGTCTCAATACTCAGATTTTATTATTTTATATTCAAAAGTGTATTGCATAAAAATAAGCGATCCCAACCAGCTTTCGGTCAGTCATTTCGTGAAACAAATCATCGAATTTCTAACATGAGTCATTTCCATTTCCGCAATCCCATTCCATGATCTTATACGATGTTAACTGTTGATTGTTGCTCATTCCTCTGTATTGCAATTTACGTTTTCATTCTTTTCTCACATGATGAAAAAAGATGAGAACAAAAATGTCCACAGCAAAATAATCTAGAAGTCAGGGGAAGGACTGTCAATAATTTAAATGTAATTTGAAATGTTAGATCTATATTATATGTACGGTGGCGGGGTCTTTGAGTCATTTATTTTTTTTACACTTTTGTAGTCTATTCACGATACAAAGTGCAAAATTGTGAAGTAGAATACATAGGAAATATTAGTTCACAAAGTAAGCTTACTTTTGACAGCCAAAAACATGTACTATCCAAAAATGGATTTAATGAGATAGACATGATGCTATGAGAAAGATGGTAGACTACCGAGTACCAGTATGTTACAAACTTTCTGTAAAGACAAAAGAACAAGAAAAAGGGTGGGTTAGGGAGGAGGCTTGGCGATGTTTGTTTGGTGTCTTGGGGGCATGGTTGGGGTAGGGGGATGTTTGGGCTTTGTGTTGTTTCTCAGAAGAAGTGGATACCGTTATATCTGATTACATTGTGTAATTACTGTAATAATGTAAAGGATGGTGAGTAAAACTAGAGAGAGAGAAAGAGAGAGGGGGGGGAGAAAGAGGCAGACAGAGGGGGAAAGACAGAGACAGACACAGAGAGAGAAAGAGAGAGAGGGGGGCATAGGCAGAGAGATTTGTTTGTTTTTGTTTCTTTGAAAGTATCTCAATGAACCATAATCTATACGAGCAAACAGCAAGATAAAAGTTGTGTGAATGAGTGAAAGGAAAGAAATAGAACCTACCAGTTACAACCGCAAATTTCCCACCAGAGAGAAAGATAGATAGGTGGCTTTTTTGTTCTTTTAGTTTCTTGGGGTTTTGTGGCATTTTTGTTTTTGTCGTTGCTATTCTTTTTTTCTTTCTTTCTTTCTTTATCAGCTCCCATTCTACCTTCTGGTATATGGATTTTAGATGCCCGAAATGATTTTTCTCCAGTCTGCCTTGTCTTGACATTTTCTATTTCCTTCCATAAAATTTAAATTTCTTTTGGGTTAATGCCTCTTTTATATCTTTTTCCCAATTTCTCCGAGGTCTGTCTTTTGGTCTTTTACCTTGAGTTTTAGCACTGTATACTGATTTAGCTATTCTATTGTCATTCATTTTGTTAACATGCCCAAACCATCTCAGTTGATTCATTTCTATCTTAGTTTTTATGCTATCTGCTTTGGTTTGATCTCTTATTGCTGTGTTTCTGATTTTGTCTCTTTTAGTTTTCCCTACTACTCTTCTTACATATTTCATTTCGGCTGCCTGTACTCTACTGTATTCCCTACTGTCTAAGGCCCAGGTTTCCCTGACATAGAGGAGAGTAGGACAATAAACTGTGTTGTATACTGCCATTTTGGTTTTTGTTGACAATTCTTGTTTACCTACAATTGCCTTTCCTAGATGGTTATATATTGCACTTGGCTTTTGGATTCTCTGGCTGATTTATTCTCTTAGTTTTTCCTCTGAAATAATCATTACTCCTAAGTAATTATAGCTTTGAACTTATTCTAAATTCTCCCTACCCATTTTAAGATTTTGTGTTTTAGCTTCCCTGGTTACTAGCATTGTTTTGGTTTTCTTTGCATTTACTCTCATTCCTATTTTATTTAATTCATTATTCATTATGCTGATATTTGACTGGAGGTCCCTTTCTGATTTTCCAAACAGAACCAAATCATCAGCAAATGAAAGCATTGATACATTTACTGGTTTAAGCTTTCGCATACCTACATTCATTTTCTTCATTTTTAAGGATGCCTTTGCGACTGAATCCATAAATGTGATAAACAAAAGAGGACTTAGGACACAACCCTGTCTTACTCCTATATCTACATCAAATTCTGCAGATATGTTTCTAACTACTCTCACTGCACATGTTGGTTTATTGTAAAAACTTGTAATGGCTTTTATGAAATTTTGCTCTACATTGTGTTCTTTTAAGGAATGCCATAGTTCGTCCCTCCTCATAGTGTCAAATGCCTTTTCTAAGTCAATAAAACACAGGTGCAAGTCAATATTTCTCTCAAGGAATTTTTCTATTATTTGTCTAATTGTAAATATGTGGTCTTGTACACTTCTTCCTGGTCTAAATCCACTTTAATGTTCTTCAATCTGATCCTCTAATCTTTTCCTTAGTCTCATTTCCAGAATCCTGGCATACGCTTTTCCTGGTACGCTAAGTAGTGATATCCCTCTATAGTTTGAGCATTCTATTGTTGATCCTTTCTTGTGTATTGGCAATATCGTTTCCTTATTCCAGTCGTTTGGCGCATGTTTGGACTTCCATGCTTGTTGACATATTGCATGTAGTAGTTTGTCTGTCTCTCTCCCTTGGTTTTTAATCATTTCTGTATAAACTTGATCTGCTCTGGGGCTTTTCTTATAGCTGTTTGGGTTCTACCATTGAGATATCTACAGCTTCAGCTGTCTCATCTCCATTAGTTGTTATTCTTAATAATTGATCTGTACTCCTTGTTTCATGTGTTCTGGGGGGGGATTATGTAATTGTTGAAAATACTTCCTCCACGTTTCCATGATTTCGCTGTCTCCTTTCATTATTTCTCCTTTGGCTTTCTTAATTTGTCGTATTGGGCATGCTTTGGTCTTTCTCATGCTCTTCATTGCCTCCCGGAACAGCTTTTGATTTCCTTGATAGCTTTCTTGAAGTCTTTGTCCAAAGTCCTCCCACTGTTCCTGTTTTGCTTTCCTAACTTCGTCTTTGGCGATAGTTCTTTTAATCACGTAATCTATCCTATCCTCTGGTTTCTTTGTTTGCAAGTATTTCTTCCAGGCATGCTTCTTTTCTTTGATCTTAGTCTTGATATTCCCATTCCATCACGCTGTTCTTTTCCTATATCCTTTAATTTGTTTCCTACCAAAGACCTCTTCAGTACAACTCGGGATGTTTCTTTATACATTTGCCACTTTTCTTCTATTGTGCTTTCCTTCAGATCCATTGGCCTTTCACTGATATATCTCTTTATCCTGGATTGGTATATCTGTTTTTCTATTGGTATATTTAGTTCTTCTATCTTGAGTTTAGTAGCTTTCTTCTCTTTCCCTTTCTGTTTGTTTTCTTCAGTTAATAATCTCATTTTGGCAATCACTAGGTGATGATCACTAAATATTTATGCTCCTCTGTTCACTCTTGCATCCATTGTACTGTAAAAAAGGGAGCTGTTAACTATTATGTAGTCTATGATTGACTTTTCACATCTGTCTTCATTTACTCTTGTATATTTGTGGATATCTTTATGAGGAAAAATGTGTTAGCTATTTTCATGTTATCCTTTAGACAAAAATCTATTAGTCTTTCTCCATTTGGAGAAGTTGTTATCTCTCCTTCTTTACCTATTACTCCTCCTGGTGTTTCTACATTGTTGCCTACTCTAGCGTTTAAATCTCCTAAAACCATTAATTCCTGTTTGGGGTTGAGATTCTCTGTAGCTATTTGTAAATCATTTTCGACGATATATTTTTCTTCTTTGGTGGCATCTTCGTTTGGTCCATAAGATATTAATAATTTAATTTCTCTTCCTTTTGGTTTAATATTTACCTCTAATAGCCGTGTTGTAGTATTTTGTTTGTTGGGGGGGTTGTTGTTTGTTTCTCCGAAAATGCGTATACCGTTAATCAGAGATAGAGCAGGTCACTGTGTAAAGAAGCGCTTGTGAGAGAGAGAGAGAGAGAGAGAGAGAGAGAGAGAGAGAGAGAGAGAGAGAGAGAGAGAGAGAGAGAGAGAGAGAGAGAGAGAGAGAGGGAGAGGGAGAGAGGGGATGGGATATATATATATATATATATATATATATATATATATATATATATATATATATATATATATATATATATATATATATATATATATATATATATATATACAGAGAGAGAGAGAGAGAGAGAGAGAGAGAGAGAGAGAGAGAGAGAGAGAGAGAGAGAGAGAGAGAGAGAGAGAGAGAGAGAGAGAGAGAGAGAGAGAGAGGGAGAGAGAGAGAGAGGGAGAGAGAGAGAGAGAGAAGAGAGAGAGAGAGAGGGAGAGGGAGGAGGGAGAGAGAAAGGGAGACAGACAGACAGAGAGAGATGCAGAGAGAGAGAGAGAGAGAGAAGAGAGAGAGAGAGAGAGAGAGAGAGAGAGAGAGAGAGAGAGAGAGAGAGAGAGAGAGACAGACAGACAGACAGACAGACAGACAGAGAGAGACAGAGAGAGAGGGGGAGAGAGGGAGACAGACAGAGAGTCAGAGAGAGACAGAGAGAGACAGAGAGAGGGAGAGAGAGAGGGGGAGAGAGAGAGACAGACAGAGAGAGAGAGAGAAAGAGAGAGAGGAGATAGAGAGAGAGAGAGAGAGAGAGAGAGAGAGAGAGAGAGAGAGAGAGAGAGAGAGAGAGAGAGAGAGAGAGAGAGAGAGAGAGAGAGAAGAGAAAGCGAGAGACGGACAGACAAACGCACACACAGACATACACAAGTAGACATGAAGCAAAGCTGTACCTCAAAAACAGTTGTGATTACAACATTAAGGAGTATGTATAGTTTCACACGTGGCATCGGTGGTCTAGTGGTTAGGTTGCTGTGACTTAGGACCATGAGGTCCTGGGTTCAGATACTGACAAAGCTAGGTCTGCCGGCGTGTTCCTTATGATAAACTCTTAATACACATTTTCCACACTCGACCCAGGTGCAAATGGGTGTCAGCACCATCTTGGGAATAGGAATAAAACGTGTGACAGTGACAGACTAGCTCCAGTCCAGAAGGTAATTATTATCCCCTATTCCGCTACAGGCAATAGAGACCGGGATAAGCTCTGGCTCAATGGGTCGTAATGGCCTTAAAGGAGGGAACCAGCTGAACAAAACGGAAAATACAACATTACTAAGTGGAGTCTGCTAAGTCTTGAGGTAACTGTGGGTGGAGTCTACTAAGTCTTGAATGAGCTGTAGGTGGAGTCTACTTAGGTCTTGAGTGAGCTTAGATTGGAGTCTGCTACGGCTTGAGTGAGCTGTAGGTGGAGTCTGATAAATCTTGAGTGGGCGGTGGTGGAGTGTGTTAAGTCTTGAGTGGGCTGTGGGTGAAGTATGTTAAGTCTTGAGTGGGCTGTGGGTGAAGTATGTTAAGTCTTGAGTGGGCTGTGGGTGAAGTATGTTAAGTCTTGAGTGGGCTGTGGGATGTCTGGATAAGTCTTGAGTGGGCTGTGGGATGTCTGGATAAGTCTTGAGTGGGCTGTGGGTGAAATAAAAAAAATATTGAGTGAAGGTGGAGTCTGATAAATCTGAAGTGAGCTGTGGGTGGAGTCTTCTAGGTCTTGAGTGAGTGGAGTTTGATATGTCTTGAGTGAGTTGTGGGTGGAACCTGATAAGTTTTGAGTGAACTGTGGGTTAAGTGATAAATTTTGTGTGAACTGCGTATGGGAAACAGTAAAAGTAAAAAGCGTTTGACTTGGAGATTGGCTCACTTTCCCAATCTTCCTCTTCTTCTTCATAATTTTTTGAGTACATGTATTACTGTTACTGCGCATATTCTAATTTAGACCTAAAGTGTTAGTCAAATTTTGATTATTAAGTGATGTGTTTAATTCAGTTTTTAAAGTCTTCAGTAATACTACTACTTCTGAGTTTTATTTCTGTTGGCAGTCCATGCCACAGCCTTACTGTACTGGGATAAAATGAGTGCAGGTGACAATCAATGTTTGAAGATGGAACAATGTATGTTTGACATCCTGATCTGGTTGTTCCTATATTAAGTTTAAGTTAAAGCTGATCTAATGGAATAAACCATTGGCCATTCATAGCTTGAAAGAAAATATTGATTTTATTTCTGGCTCTATGTTTTTCTAAAGGTATCCATTGCAATTGATTCATGTTGGTTTTGGTATTGTCAATGATGACATTCCAATTTCAATGGTCTATCATTATTAATATTGATGCCAGACAGCATGACGAGGCAGTGCGAGATGCAGTGGTTTATAGAAGCAAAGTATTCCCGCTTGACTTGTTAGTCACAGGCACATTGTTATAGCTTTGGTATTTATTTTATTTCTTCAATTCTTTTTAGTTCTTGCTTTTCTTTGTTACTATTTTTTTTCAGGACCAAAAAGCAAGGCAGTAGGTGGAACAGAGTAGTCCAGAGGTAAGGTGTCTGCCTCTTACTCTCAACCAGAAGGTTGTGGGTTCGTGCCCAGACAGGTTGAACAATTTTCTCCATTTTATTTAGGTAAAAGCCACCTATATGGCCCAGGTATGTCTATCAACACCTCGTCCCATCAGAGACGGACAGTAAGAAGGTGGTCCGATGTGCAGATCACATCACTCTGTGCACATTACCCTTGGCTGTTCACAAAGCAGTATGGTCAAAAATAAAGTTTTTAATGGATAAGTTGTGTGTAACTTGTATGAATGTGAAAGAGAAAATTGTTGTGACAATTCAATAATCAATAATATATAAAAACGGACAAGTCAACACAGTTTAAAAAATACACAATGTTTTTTTCATGTTAATTATGGAACTGAGCTCGTTTTATTCATAAGGAAACAATACATAATAATCATAGCATGAATATTAATTTCACATTCTGTAATTGGCTACTGATTGAGTGACTGACTACAAGAGTGCCAATAAAATGAATAATAATGGCAATATTAAATAACATTTTCATGTTAGTAAAGAACAAAAAGAAATAAACAAGTGAAATAACCATGTATACATTTAGAGATCTTTACAGCACGTGTAAGATTCTTTAATGGACAATCAATTAAACTAAATGTACATTCACATACTGCTCCCTTCACATGATCAATTAGACATGACATCATGTTATTATTATTTGAATATTTGATTTGATTAAATTTACATCCACAATTAAGTTGATCTTTTTTGGTAGGATTTTTAATTTTGCCCGGACTACCTTGTAAACAGCCAAGGGGTCATTAATGTGCAGTGTTGTGATCTGCACACAGGACCTCCTTTTATCGTCCATCTCAGATTGGACTACGTGTCAATCCACATATCTAGATTTTGCTCGAAAAAAACTCGTGAAAAGTTTTCAACTGTCGTCGGGGCTTGAACCCATGACCTTTTGGTTGAGTGGCTGACACATTACCTCTGGACTACCGAGTTTCCTTGTTATTATTACCATGGCTTTCAACATCCCAGACTAAGGACTTTCGACCCAGCTCTTCACGTGCCCCCTGTATTTCATTCTTCACTTTGTGACTTTACAATCTCCATACAACATTGATTGGCCATATAATGAGAAGACCAAGATCCAACATAACAAGAGAAAGCTTAATATGTAATCCACAAGGGAAAAGATCTAAAGGGCTACCAAGAATGACATGGAGGAGAGAGATTGAGACAGAGATGGCGAGGTGGAGGAAATCCTGGGGAGAGTTGCGGACGTTGGCGCAGGTTAGGATGACTGGCAGTGGCAACTCTTTGTTGATGGCCTGTGCTCCATGGGGAGCTGAGAGGCAAATATGAATACAGCATTGTAACTGTACATTTCTTCTTGAAGCACGCCTTTGTATGACCAGAAATGCATATGTCAGCCTTAGTTTGAACCAAGCAACTGCCTGTCTTTAGAATGTACTTTGCACTCTCCTGGATGGCTTGCAATTGAACAGTGACCTAATTTGCCAGTATTGTACCCTGACATTCTTTTTGTTGTTACAGAAGGGAATCTATTTTTTCATAATATGGCACTTGATTTGAGGTTTTAATTTAGTTTACACACAACTTAATGATCTTAACATTCATTCTTTAAATGGACGCTATCTTAATAAGCAAACATTTGATCCTTTCAGCACTAACGTAAATGGTAAGTGGAAAAGCAAAGAATTAAAAACAAATGTTTCATGAGATATCAAAGCAAGGACAAAGTCTAAATTATGGAACAGAGTAAGGAAAACATTTTATTTCAAAAGGACTAACTAACTAATTAACCGGCATTACATTGAAATTTGTGAAAGCAACAGAAAACAACTAAATTTATTATCTGTATGAAAACTAAGAAAATGATATATATATATATATATATATATATATATATGATAGGAACTAGTTAAATACTTTTGTAAAAAAGGGGGTAGGGAATAACAATAAACCTTTAACATTTATTTGTTAACCAACTAAAATGATTTATCATGAACATCAAAACATGTAATAAAACAGCAATGAATTCACATATAAAAAGAAAATAGCATAAATACATACATTTGTGCTGTATTTGAGCTGAAAAGGGAATAAGCAACAAGCGGAAAATACTAATAAATTTCACATATATATATATAAAACAATAAGGGAAAAAACATAGCCATGTTTGTTCTCAGTATCATATTGAAATGATATATGTGAATAAACCTGTGCATAATCTTTCTCTCAGAATAAAAGCAAAAAGCAAAAAAAAATTAAAAAGAAAGAAAAAGGATAATTTAACAACACCGTACTTTGTATCACAATGTTATTGTCATATTTATCACAGATTATACAATATACCTTTATATTCGGCAAATGTAAGAACACAAAGTACATCTTCAATTTCATAACCCTTAACAAGTAATATCACGTTATATTCCTTGTCAAATCATGCTCATGACTTTGGCAAAAAATTAATGTAATAACTGTAAAACACAAGAGTACTGCCAACTTATTAACAATATAAATGGAATTTAGATAATCTATGTACCACAAAAGGCAGTTTTCATTTCTGTGAGTCACACATCAATCAATTGTAAATGGTTATATTTGGATCTAATGTTTATGCACAAAGCAAATGAAGAGGGCAATTAAATAATATACTTTATCACCAGTACCATAGACAAAACATGACAAGTTTCTCAGTTCCTCTACAGAACCAAAGCAAAGCAAATTTTATGTAAACAGCTCATATTATGATCCTGAGAGGTCAATTTTGTTCTTCTCTTTATTTTCTCAATTAAAAAATCACACAAACGTTTTAATCACATTTGTATTTCTGTGTGTCACCTTTGAAAATTAATTCCTCCTATTCACACTGAAAATTTCTTAAGTCAAGACAATTGTGTATCTATCTTTATATATATGAAGCTGAACATCTATAACTTTGACTGCTTAAAACCCAGGAACCACTGCACCAACAACGTCCATATTTCGGATGCAGATTTTAAATAGCCTGCTTTAGCTTCTTAGCAAATAAACTCTTGGATGGATCAAATCAGTATTATAATTGATTGGCAAAAAAAATGATTTTGCCTGCAATCCACTAACTTTTTATTGTTACTAGGATCTAGATCTAATTTCTTGATTTGGGGTCATTACAATAAAAAGTCTGCATAACTTCAGTATTGAGTACTACGTAAAAGCCTGCATAACTTCAGTATTGAGTACCACGTAAATAGCCCACATAACTTCAGCATCGAGTACTAATTTGATCTAACAATGGTACTTGACATCACCCATAACTGATACTGTGGTTTCTGAGTTAAGCGCAGTCAAAGTTCAAGAGACCCAACTTTATAATAAAGAGCAATCATAATCCAACATTATTTACAGGCATGCTTGGATAAATATGCATGTCATTTCAGAATAATGTCATTTAATTTGTTCGGATGCTAACATACAAATCTTGACTGCGATAAATTTGAGAAAGGATTATATAAATAAAATTTCACACACAATTATTGTGTTTAATTGAGAAAAGACATATTCTATATATATAAATACAAACGAGCCAAAACGCGATCTGACCAAGTATCTTTATTTCTAAACCGATTAAGCTCAAATTTTCTGAAAAAGTTACAAATGGCCTGTAGAGACAAACGCAGTACTTGAGTTTTCTTTTTCAATTTTTGTAAACACGGAGCTGCCAAGCTGAGAAGCTAGAAGAGAGGGACAGGCATGGAGATAGGGAGGAGACAAATGAGGAAAAGGAGGGACATATTTTACTGACCCAGTCGCTTCGATATCTTGAATTTAAAACTAAGATCGCAGAGGCTTCTTTCACCAGACACCTAACAAATGATTTTTATGCGCCGCCAATGCAGAATTAGAAATTGAAGCACTACAGATTAAACATTTGATCATTTGCTATTCGAAAAGTAAAAGAGTAAACCCTTCAGGAGAATATTATCGGATTCTCAGGATTGAAGGAATTACATATGAATTATGATATCGATACTAGCCATTACAAATACTGGAACACACAATCATTACTAATGATTACTTTAGTGCTTCTTGACAGAAAATAAAGCTGAGCTGGACGGAGAGACAAATGACGTTTGGGAGGGACAGTGGGTCAAATGATGTTTGGGAGAGACAGAGGGACATATAACGTTTGAGAGGAACCGTCCCTCCCAAAGAGCTCTGTAAAGGGTTTTAAAGCCAAATGCTAAATTTAACACACAATTTTACCTAAGATAAAATTATAGATCTACCAGTCATCCAACGATGGTATTTACTATTCGACTTCAACCCAAGGATGAAGAACAGACTAAACAAGAATTAAATTCAGAAAATACTACATTACCCTGGCAACGCTGGTAATACAAATACACACATAGTTCTTGCCTAATTCAGAAAAGATTTTATGACAGGTATACACACAATTCTTGTTTTTGATTGAAAAAACTTTAACACAATGGCACACATAATTTCTGTATTTGATTGGCTTCAATTTTGTCAAAAGCACTCCTAGGGCAATGGTAATCATGAAAAGATGTGTATATTGAAATTCTTGCAAGAAAAAAGACAAAATTTAATTTTAAAAAGTCATCATGTTTAAAGCTCAAATTAATAATATGGATAATGATATTAAACTATCGAAGATTCAGAAGTGTCTAGAGAAGAGAATTTTCTCCTAAAATAACATCTCATTTGTTGTTGACTTCTGTAGAAAGCTTCCTCCTGAAATAAATAAAGGAATAAAAATGTGTTGAAAAGATTTCATTCTAAATATTTCATGATGGACAATAAAGATAAAAAAAGTTATAACTCACCCCCTCGCCTGTCCTCCACCTCCCCCCCCACCCCAAAAAAAAAAAATAAATAAATATACAAACATAAACCAATAAAAAAGCAAAAATCCAAACGAACGATAAACAGTACAGAAAAAAACCCATCAATTATTTCCAATTGGAATCTAATTTTGAGTTAATATTTTATCATTAGCATTGCCACAATGCTGATAAGAGATAGATCTCAAATATTTCTTAGAAATTTTAATCAAAAGATAGACTGAAATTGACCCCCCCCCCCCCACACACACACACACCAAAAAAACTTGAAGAAAATGAATATAATAAAGAGCATGTTACCTTTTATTGCTGTTTGATTTTAACTTTCATTCATCAGTATCAATTGAAACACAGTTGTAGGCAGCATAACGCAGCTTTTCCTCTGCTGCTTTTTCACTAAATTGAAACAAATACAAAGAAAACAAATTAATTATATTTTCATAAATTTGTAGTCAAACCGGATGTAGTGAACTATGCATGTAGTGATCTTTTTTCTGTTCCCCAAGGGACATAACTACAAGCATAGTCGACTGTATTGAGCTTGTCATATAGTATGGAAGAGTGAAAGTAAAATAATTTTCTCACTTCAGTCTTTATAAAAGTCGATGACACAAAAATTATCTGGGTCTAATCAAATTTTTAAAATTTATATCCGGTTTATCCAAGTTTATCAAACTTCTCCTTTTCATTTGTATCATATGACAAAAAATTTTGCTTGTAGAAAAATTTCTGCGCTTTAACACTTTTTATCCCATTTTCAACAATTGTCGAATTTCCACTATGTTATCTTCATGACTAATTTTGACAAAATTCAGCCTTGTGAACTACATTATCAATTTCGACAGTCTTCAAAGTCATTGTAAACGCCAGAGAACCAGCATTCGTTAACACACTAATTATTATTTTTACTTCTTCTTCAGTTTCCTCTTTCAATATTCTTTTCTCTCTATTACTGTTCCGCTTGGCACTCCCTTTTTAAAGGTTATTGATTTATTTACACCTTCTACAACGTTTACACCAGGAGATGACAACTTGGAACACCCAATGTTGATGAATCAGATTCGGAGATGAAATATATGAGTGATTTGGACAAATATAGACCCAATGAAGGCAACAAGGATGCTGGAAGGGACAGGAGTGGTAGGATTGTGGTAAATCTAGTGTAGTTGTAATGAAGCTAATGTCCGATGTTGACAGAGGTAGGCATCGTAGTGGGTGTAAAAGGAGGAGAGTTGATGAGAAGCAAACTGTAGATAATCGGGGAACCCCCCCTCCCCAATGAACCTAATCAACAATTTAGAGAGCTAAGATCACTCAAAGACAGTATAAAAGAGAAACGTTGAGCAAATTTTAAAAATTAAGGCAATTAGAAACAGTTTTTCACATAGTTTTTTCTTTATTTCTTTTTTGAGGGTCAAAAACATACACAAAATGGGTCAGTGAGTCTATTTACTTATTTGAACTGCTCCACAATTACAATCAGCCAAGATCCCTGAGCTCCTCTAACTTTTTGGTTGTGCCAGAGTGAGAACTAAAAGTGGAAAACAGGCTTTTTTTCTTTTATGGCCAATCTGTTTGGAACTCATTGCCACAAAGAGTTAGGACATTAAGTTCATTATCACTTTTCAAGAACATTTTTTAAACACTTCACTGTTGTAAACAGTTTGAATAAGATAGGAACTCGGCCCTTTTACATTTTTAATTGATTCTTGTTTATAATCTTAATCTCATATATTATATACTTGTATTCAATACTTGTAGCACGGAATATTGTATTAACAAGCTTTCTGTATTGTTATGAACCAGTGATTGAGTCATGTGTCTGCACAGAATTATTTGTCGTAGTCATATTTATATTGTGTAAATTGTGTATTTTGACTGATGATAGGTATTTTATCGTAAGCTTTTTGTAAAGCGCTCAGAGCCTGCCTCTATGGATTGAACGCTATTTAAATGTCTATTATTATTATTATTATTATTATTATTATTATTATTATTATTATTATTATTATTATTAATATTATTATTATTATTATTATTATTATTATTATTAATATTATTATTATTATTATTATTATTATTATTATTATTATTATTATTATTAATATTCATAACAAATTGGGCCGTATAATTTTTATAATATTATACAAATTTTATTGAATACCTAAAATGAACATTAAATGTTGTGAGCAATTCTTTCCTCTTTCATATGTGACCTTTTTCAGTATTCTACTATTGTAAAACCACAACAATAACATAACAGTTCTTTTTGAGTCCTGTGTGGTAACTATGGGTTTATTTTTCAAAGGTATATCAAGTCTTGCAGGTTATTCATTTTCTGATTCTATAAAGCATGAGTGAAAATTTCACAGGTGCCATGTGTATGTTGTGCAAGGTACAGATCCCATAGCAATTATTAAAAGGTGTGCCCCCTCCCTCCCCCTGATAGGCTCTAGCCAAATAATCACACACACACACATACAAAGCAAATAAACAATAACCCAAGAACAGACAAAGACAAGTAAATCATCTCTTCTTTTCGTTTATCCTCATTTTTTTACATTCAAATCCACCTCTTCTCACCCAACATTCTTCATCCTCTTTTATCACAGTCACTAATGTCCATCATATTTTTTCATGTTTTCTTACTCACTTTCTTCCATGGGTCTTTACTCTGTAGTCACTTTACTGTCCTCCAGAACATTTTACTACAACTACAATATTTCCTAATGTTCTCTTCAAGTATGCCCTTGCCCCCCCCCCCCCCCCCCCTCTCTCTCTCTCTATCGCAACGATGGCTACTTATAATGCAATATTAATAGATGCAGACCTGCCACTTGAAAAAGGCAAAACCAATCCTAAAATAGTAAATGAAGCATAATTATAAAACACAACAATGAAAAAGCTGACGATTAAAATTGAAATCTTGAATCCTAAAGGTCTGTAGATATACTACTCCTACTACCAGTACCACTTCTACTAGGCAAACACTAGTACTGCTATTTTCACTCTCTCTCCTTCCTCTGTCTCTCTCTCACTCAATGGCGATAAATGATACTGCAGCGACTCACTCACTTCCTCTCTCTCTCTCTCTGTGTTTGGGACATCCGTCCTGATTAGACTTAGACCCTATGTTTTCCCAGACGGCTGGTGCTTGTGTGTGTACAAAATGAGACACAAAAACACGGAGGTGCTCAGATGTGCCTAAAATCCCGGAAATACGATCCCCATCCCTGTATCTGGAAATTTCAGCGACATTCGTCAGAATATTATTTCAATACAATTTTTTTTCACAACATACCCGATTTCTGAAAACGTTCCCACAACAGCCGGTAATGGGAGGGTATAAGGGCCCAAACAGCTTGTAATGGAAAGCATAGAGGTGTGAAAACGGTAAAGAAAACGTTAAAGGTGATTACATTTGATAAAGTTGGCCACATAGAAAGACTTGATGAAAGAGCTTACCTTGAATACAGTGGCAAGTGAAGGGTATTGCAACAGGTGGCTGATTCTGGTAATGGATCAGTGGGATTGCTAAGGGAGACAAAGAAATAATGAAAAGAAAAAAGAAAAAGCTGTATATATATCAACAGGGATAAACTAACCAAATAGAGGAAGAATTTTCTAGAAGCATAAAAACAGAAATTCAGAATTCATTCATTAATCAGAGATAAAAGTTTGATAGAATCATATTGCCCTTACTACACATGAACTCATTTTAAGAAAAGAAAGCTTAACACTTCATGTACCATCTTTGACTCGAGTCGAATTTCCAGTTTAATCCCTTTGTGTGCCTGCCAACATCCGACTCTAGTCGAATTTTGAAGTTAGGTGTCAATTTAAAATCGTGTTCTCAGCAGGTCCAGGGCGGGCATGTTGTTAAGGGGCCAAGTTATATAGAAAATATTCTACTTCCTGAAAATAACATGCTGTTCGGCAGACTGTGTTGTTCAACAGCGTGTTCTTAGACCACTAGTACTGTATTTCAATTGCTATTGGGGTTAAAACAATGTCTGTCAGTACTAGTAAGGATACAGCTGATGAGATAAGATTTCTGACTTTTTCTAAAAACGTGTATCAATGTCTTTCGATTTACTCATGCCTATAACCTTTCTTGAATCTGTGATGTTTGATAATCCGTTTGAACCTATTTAGGCTACTGTACTCAGTGACTGAAAATCTTCCCATTTTATACCTCTTTCCTGATGAAAGATATATTGACACAGGAAGGCGTCTTCTGCCTGTGATGAATCGCAGCAAACGGCTCCTGTCCTCATTGGAAAAATTTTTCATAGCACTCCAAAAGTGTTTAACTCGTATGTCATCTTCGTCTAGATCATGGTAAGAGGCTGTTGAAACAAAAGGTTATGACTTTTGAGATGAAGCTTTGATGAAAGTAATTTCTTCAGTTGCATTTCTTCTAGCAAACATAGCGCAAGGTTTGAGATATTTCAAAGGAATTAAAAAAGATTCTTTGGATGACAATTATCCTCAAGTTACACAAAGTTTTGACACAACAAACTTAAGCTTGTAGCTCTGACAACAACAAAAATCATCATTTAGATAAATTTCTAAATTTCTCCGAAAAACCAATGATGCCTGATACTGAGTTTTACCAAAATTTTTGGCAGCACAACAGCTTTATGAATCTTGCTTAAATGTCACAAAGATGTGTTCAGTCATGGCTAGATTAACTCACTTGCTCTCATGAGAGCCTCGATCGAAATCTCAGGTTGTCCGCATATCCGAGTCTCCAGTTCTTGCCAAGTAAGCATGGAAAGCACAGCTTCTGGCAACACTTTCAACAGTCCAGTTTTTATTGCCTTCAGCTGACATACACAAAATGGAAAGATCATTAATGATTGTGTTCAATACTTACAAATTTGGAACTAATATTTTCGTGACAAGCAAGATCTCAATTTGGCATGCATAACAAGCATGCAAATTTATTTGAACAAAATTCAAATAAAAAATTAAGAAAAAATTAAGCCCAGTCATAAAAAATCACAAAAATATTCACTGATTGGAATATGAGAGAGAGGGAGACATTTGTCAATGCATGTACCTTAAAACTGGACAAATTTAAACAATAGGCTATATTTTAGACTTTAGTGATAAAAACTAATATGTTATTTATTATTCTGTTACTTATGACAAGAAGCCAATTTGGACTACCTACTAATAACTACTATCAGGAGGAAAAGAAGAGAAAGTTGCAGAAAGCAAAACATTTCTCTTGACCACAGACAATTTTCCCTCAATCATTCTGAACTATTCCTAATGGTAAAAATGTCTGTCTACCACTTCCATTGACAAAAAGCAACCGTCACTTGATTTACTCGCAATTTACAACCTCTTGCAAAGTTAACACAAGTAGAAGATATCATGACTTTGTTTTTAGAACAATAATCAAGATCAACCTGTTTGTCAGATTCTCCTAAGCGGATTTCTCTGACTTTCTCTGCATATTCTTCCCGTTCTTCATATTTCAGTGGCTGTGGATTTCCATCTTCATCCAGTTTGAGCGAAACGTTGGTCCCATCACTCAGAACTAAGCTCCAGCTCCTACCAGCAGCTTCAAATGTTTCTCTGTCCATATCACTTAAATTGTCAATCAGATGTACCTGCAAGATTAAAAAGAAATTGACTTCAAATGATCCGTTCATTTTTCAACTTAATACAAACCATTTCATTAACATAGAAAAAGAATGCAAATCCAATTTAAGTATGCTAATAATTCTTTAAAAAATGAAAAAAGAAGAGTTCTCAATGAATTAGACCTTTTTCAAAATCTATATTTCATGTAAAACATTTATTGTTAAAATTGAATTGACAGCAGCATTAATCGAACTTGTTAATTGCAAACGTATGTTATATAACCAGGATATTTACTTCAGCAGCATCAACTGTAATGAAATCTCTGGACCAAATGCATGACTCTCCGTTCAGTCGCTTCCACACATAGGGAGCTAGTGACAGAATCTGGAGGGGGAAAAAATGGGAGGGGGAAAAAATGCGTTTAACACACAGCTGTTCTGTGAACAGGATAATAGATCTGTAATTGCATATACAATTCAAAAATAAATTCTCTCCTTAATGTTATGTCAAATATGAACAAAAACCTATACCAATGTCTAAAAATGAGCAAAGACCTACCAATGCTTATTTTTTATTTATCTTTTTCTTTTTGTTCAGAATCAGTGATTTCATTTTTATATATATTCCCTTTGTCAGAATGTTATCACGGAAGTTATTTTCAATTTCTATGTAAACATTACCAGAATCTCTTTGCTGCGGAAACAAGCACCCATAAGTTGTCCAATCCATTCATACTTTGAAAAGTCAGTACAAGCAGGATTTGGTATGTAAACATCTTTATTGACATTCCCATCTTCATTGTTCTGAAAAACAAGAATTCAAAGAGGTTGGCACCATCTCTTTCATTTCAGGAAAAGGCAAAAAACGAAAGGAAAACAAAACTTTTATCATCTATATCAAATACTTTTTAACACTTAGGATTTGCAGGTAACACTTTGCACAGTTGAATCACTTAAAATGATAAAATTATCACAATGCCAATGTAAGAATTCAAAATGAGCAATGAGTTCTTTCTTTCTTTATCAGTTCCCATTCTACCTTTCGGTGTATGGGTTCAGATGCCCGAGATGATCTTTCTCCAGGCTGCCCTGTCCTGGCATTTTCTGTTTCCTTTCAAAAAAATTAAATTACTATACTTCAATGCCTCTTTTATATCTTCTTCCCACTTTCTCCGACGTCTGCCTTTTGGTCTTTTACCTTGGGCTTTAGCACTGTATACTGATATAGCTATTCTATTGTCATTCATTCTGTTTACATGCCCAAACCATCTCAATTGATTTGTTTCTATCTTAGTTTTTATGCTATCTGCTTTGGTTTGATCTCTTATTGTTGTGTTTCTGATTTTGTCTCTTTTAGTTTTCCCTACTACTCTTCTTAGATATTTCATTTCGGCTGCCTGTACTCTACTGTATTCTCTACTGTTTAAGGTCCAGGTTTCGCTGCCATAAAGGAGAGTAGGACAATAAACTGTATTGTATACTGCCATTTTGGTTTTTGTTGACAATTCTTGCTTACCTACAAATGCCTTTCCTAGATGGTTATATATTGCACTTGCCTTTTTGAATCTCTAGCGGATTTCTTCTCTTAGTTTTCCCTCTCAGTTAATCATTACTCCTAGATAATTGTAGCTTTGAACTTGTTCTAAATTCTCCCTGCCCATTTTAAAAGTTTGTGTTTTAGCTTCCCTAGTTACTAGCATTGTTTTGGTTTTCTTTGCATTTACTCTCATTCCTCTTTTATTTAGTTCATTGTTCATGATGTTGATATTCGACTGAAGGTCACTTTCTGATTTTCCAAACAGAACCTGTCTTATTCCTATATCTACATCAAATTCTGGTTTATTGTAAAAACTTTTAATGGCTTCTACAAAATTTTGCTCTACATTGAGTTCTTTTAAGGAATGCCATAGTTCATCCCTCCTCAGTGTCAAATGCCTATTCTAAGTCAATAAAACACAGGTGCAAGTCAATGTTTCTCTCAAGGAATTTTTCTATTATTTGTCTAATTGTAAATATGTGATCTTGTACA
This sequence comes from Doris montereyensis, assembly GCA_037039925.1. Taxonomy (NCBI): domain Eukaryota; kingdom Metazoa; phylum Mollusca; class Gastropoda; order Nudibranchia; family Dorididae; genus Doris; species Doris montereyensis. Next base: position 156,113 of record JAXRKP010000207.1, read on the forward strand.
TTTCTTCCTGGTCTAAATCCACTCTGATACTCTTCAATCTGATCCTCTACTCTTTTCCTTAGTCTCATTTCCAGTATCCTGGCATATACTTTTCCTGGAACGCTAAGTAGTGATATCCCTCTATAGTTTGAGCATTCCATAGTTCATCCTTTCTTGATACTACCGTTCCCTTTTTCCAGTCATCTGGCACCTGTTTAAACTTCCATGCTTGTTGGCATATTGCATGTAGTAGTTTGTCTGCCTCTCTCCCTTGGTTTTTAATCATTTCTGTATAAATTTGATCTGCTCCTGGGGCTTTTCCTAATTTCACTTTTCTTATAGCCGTTTGGATTTCTTCCATTAATATATCTACATCTTCAGCTGTCTCCTCTGGATTACTTGTTACTCTTACCCATTGATCTTTATTCCTTGTTTCATACGTTCTGGAGGGATTATGTAATTGGTGAAAATGCTTTCTCCATGTTTCCATGATTTGGCTGTCTTCTTTCATTATTTCTCCTTTGACATTCTTAATTTGTCGTATTGGGCATACTTTGGTCTTTCTCATGCTCTTCATTGCCCCCAGAACAGCTTTTGATTTCCTTGATAGCTTTCTTGAAGTCTTTGTCCAAACTCTTCTCATTGTTCCTGTTTTGCTTTCCTAATTTCGTCTTTGGCAATAGTTCTTTTATTCACGTAATCTATCCTATCCTCTGGTCTCTTTGTTTGCAAGTATTTCTTCCAGGCATCTTTCTTTTCTTTGATCTTAGTCTTGACATTCTCATCCCACCATGCTGTTCTTTTCCTATCTCCTTTAATTTATTTCCTACCAAAGACCTCTTCAGTACAATTGAGGAGTGTTTCTCCTTTTTCTATTGTGCTATTATTCAGATCCATTTTGGCAATCACTAAGTGATGATCACTAAATACATCTGCTTCTCTGTTTACTCTTGCATCCAAAGTACTGTCTGTAAAAAGGGAGCTGCTAACTATTATGTAGTCTATCATTGACTTTTCACACCTGTCTTCATTTAGTCTTGTTTATTTGTCGACATCTTTATGAGGAAAAAAGGTTTTGGCTATTTTCATGTTATTCTTTAGGCAAAAATCTATTAGTCTCTCTCCATTTGGAGAAGTTGGTGTCTCTCCTTCTTTACCTCTTACTCCTCCTGATGTTTCAACATTGTTGCCTACTCTAGCGTTTAAATCTCCTAAAACCATTAGTTCCTGTTTGGGCTTGATTCTCTGCAGATCGTTTTCAAAGATATCTTTTTCTTCTTTAGTTGCGTCTTCATTTGGTCCCTAAGCTATTAATAATTTAATTTCTCGTTCTTTTGGTTTAATATTTACCTCTAGTAGTTATGGGCTTATAAATTTCCAAATTTCTAGTAGCTTTTCATGCCATTTATGCACTAGGAGGCCCACTCCTGCTCTAGCTCTATCTTTGACATCTACTCCTGAAAAGATTAAAATATGATTCGGTCGTACATTTTCTATTCCTTGTCCTTTTTTCTTTGTTTCGGTAATGGCCAAAATATCTACTTTGAACTTTTCCATTTCTTCAACTAATTCTAACTCTTTCAATTTATTGCCCTAACAGTCCATGTTCCAAAAATCACAACCGTATTCATCTCCAAGTTCGTCTTCGAAAGATCAAGCCGTTTATATTATATTTGTTTCTCTGAATCTGTTTGGTTTTGGATAAGCAGGGGATTAGCCCACTGTACCCTAGGTAGATGGTGTGGCTGCCACCTTGAGGCCCCTACCAGGCCTTGTTATTTTCTGTCAGGGTTAACTCCCTTAGCCTTTGGTCATTCAAGACCAGCCTGAAAGGCAGCAGGTTGTTATTTTCTGTCAGGGTTAGCTCCCTTAGCCTTTGGTCAGTCAAGATCAGCATGCAAGTTGTTTTCTTTCAGGGTTAACTCCCTTAGCCTTTGGTCAGCCAAGACCTGCCTATAAGGCAGCAGGAGACTCGTGGAGGGCGGGATCATCTACTCCCCGTACAGATGCTTACCCGTCCAATGCCCGGAGCAATAAGTGACAACAATTAATAGTCACAACTGAGCACTTCTGGTTTGATTACCGAGCAGAACAGATGGGGTGTGATGAGCTCTCGCCTTTTTTTAAAAACCTAATTTCCAGTTATTTTGTCAATACACAACATCACAATGCCAGTTAGCGGATTATCAACAATGCCAGAATGTATCATCAATAAGATTTTAGAAGAATCTCAAGTTGCCTGTTATATAAGCACAATAAATGAGATTGTGAAAAAAAACCCAACCCTAACACAAACGGTTAGTTCGCTGTCTAATACAGGAGTCATAGTGCTCAGGACTTTAAATTTTCTAGGAGATTCTAAGAGGTTTTCTCAAAATTTTAGGTTTTCTCGATGGTAATCGTAAAGTTAAGTGAGTATCAAGCGCATAGTTTTATCATAAAAGTTAATGACAAATTATATGTGTTACTAGTAAATCAAAAGGGTGTTTGTGACAGTACATTTATCTATTTAAGCATATATAAGGTCTTAGATCTACACATTATCTATGTAGCTAATTTAAAATTATATATTCTTACAGAGCCAGCACGAAGGAAATTATACTACAGTATAGATCAACCAAAGAAAACAATCACCCAACATGGCTCTGGGTGACGAGACACAGATTTGAACCAGTGACAATGAGTACATCTATCTCCTCCACGTGGGGGGGCTAACTAAAGTTTGCAGTAGGTCTCTGTCTCTCTCTGTCTCTGCGACTTTAGAGTATTTTCTCCTTGTCGTCCTACACTGAAAGTTTTCATGCACCATTTACATCTAATCTTGCACTGTGAATGTCTGTATCCTTTAGAATCCATTCTCTTTAATTTGGGTTATGCACCGATCTTGAAATCTGCATCTGTATTTCGATGCCATGTTCATGCATACAAAAACACGATGAGATGTCGATTTTAAAATCCAAGCAGAAGCAAACAGAATCAAGAGTGTAACTAAAGTAGATCTATCATGGATAACGACGTCGCTTTGAATGGAAAACAAAAACTAGAATGTCGCGGTAATTTGGATTCACTTAAAGTTGAAGAGTTCCTATAAAGTCCGATAACGCTGAACTACGATTTAAAACAGTCAAGTTGAAGAGTTCCTATAAAGTCCAATAACGTTGAAACAGTCTCGCGGTTCATTGTAGTCAGCTAGACTAGACTTGTAAACAAAATAGTCGCCAAAACGAGAGTGGACTCGCGAGTCGAACTCGTGAATCTACTCGCTAATCGAATATCCCGAGCAAAGTATCCTGAACCGGTCCGACGACCCCTAAGCTCGAAATATTTAGTAGATTTTAGGAGAAACAGAAAATATTTAGGAGATTCTAGGAGGATTTTTTTAGGAGATTCTAGGAGATTCTAGGGTGCTACGACCCCTGGTCTAATAATCATCCTTAGCGCTGAGGTGAAAATAAGACAACCATCTTACCTGATTGGGTGCCCTTATAAAATAGGATAATGGCAGAGGAGCTTCTGGTTCTGAAGGACACAATTCTTCAGCGACGTCAGACAAGCTATCCCTAAATCCACCGCCATGATCAATGATCCCCTCAGAGATAAATTTGCATTCCCACCACTGATCATTGTGCGCAGGCCATCTGATGATTTTATGACAGAAAATGTGTTTCATGACCTTAAATATCAAATGAGTAAAATCACAACTATGAGTCATGATTACAATCAGGAAACAAGTATTAGAACTAGAATTTGATGTTTGTTTTACTCGCAATTCAATGGCCTATGAATTATAATAATGATAATAATAATAATAAAATTTCTTATCCATCAATGGCACATCCTTTTGATCACATCAGTAGTTAAAATCCAAGTGTATATTATAAGGTGTAGAAATATAACATAGTTTGTATATAACTAAAAAATTATGAAGATTCAAAGTAAAATTATTTCAAAAGAGGCTACATATTAAGTTAAAATTGCTTTTTGTAAAGGTTTGTTTTTGTCTCACTTTGGTTTTGGTGGGTGTGTTAGAGCTGCTGTTGTTTTTTTACAACAGAAAAAAGAAGAGGAAGTAAATGAAACCCAGGCAAGAGGAGGAAGTCTTTTCAGTCACCAAAATGGTCAAAAAAATAATATTGTTTTGTTTCACATAATTTTGAAAAACTACATTTACACATCGCTGATTCAAATTTGATGTAAAGGTCTTCCTCAGCATTGCACTTCTTGTTTTCTTCTCCTGACTATTTTGTTCCCAAATTATTGTAGAATAAAAACCAAGTAAGCCAAAAAACACTCCAAATACCTGTAGTTTTAAAGGTGCAGATGAACGATCTTTGGGCTTCAATCCTTCAAAAGTTGCATGAAGACGGTAGATTTTACATCTCCAGTAGGATTGGCCCTCTGTTCCAAAGCAGCATGTCGGTTGATATACACAACCTTTCGATTCATCACACTATAGAGAAAAGAATGTCAAATCATTCAAATTTAGATGCACATAAATGGAATCAGATGAATCTAGAATGAACTGAACATTAATCAATACAGAAAGGTATTTTGTCATATTTCAGGATTATAAATTCAATGGCTCTTAAATCCGTCTAAAGGATAACCCCAAAAAATAGTAGCCACTGAATACACCAAGATTAAACAGGGCAGCAAGGTAGTGTTGTGTTTTAGTAAAAGACTGCATCTATTATTGTAAAATAAAACATAACTTGTCCATGCCAAGAGTGCCAACTGGTGTGGAAGTCATGATACGTGGCAATGAATGGAAATTTAATATATTGAAACTGTGTCTGATTTACATTTCACAATTGAAAGTTTAATTAGAATTAAGTTAGTGCATGAAGTATGTAAGTGCATGAATTTAAGAGAAAAGAAAGGAAACTTTGCTGTGACTAAAATTTGGCCTCTCCTTGAGTTTTGTGTAAGTCTAACAAACAGAAAGAACATCTTGCTTTATTGCATAAAATCAAATTGGAATGAACCTTGAATCAATGTAATGAACAGAAATGTAATTGTAATATGTGGATAATGCGACTTTGATATTTTTGCCACAATTTGGACAAATTTCATTTTACTGGATGGAGCAGTTCACTCCCTTCACATTGACATTGATACCATAAAAAAGCTCAGTATCGATTCTTTCATTTTATTCGATTTTTTAGAACCGATACCGGTCTTACTTTCAACACATCGGTTGTACCATAAAAGCCGGACATTTTGTCTAAAATACAACAAGTTGGTACTCATTTTAATCATCACAAAGTACTCTATCCAAAAAAATTATTTTCGAATAATCATATTTGCTAAGATCGGGCGAAAATTATGGGAGACATTCCATGCAGCTGTTATAAGAATAATGCCATCCGACATGAGCAGTTGAAATAGGGTCGACAAGAAGTATTTGAGGATTTGAGAGCCTCTCCAGATTGTATGACATTTCAAAGTATTATACTATATTTTTCTAGGTTTATATGCGAAAAAAACATTCAAATAACGAAAAATTGTTTTAAATGCGATTTTCTCGAAATGTTACTTTTTGACAGTGATTTGCGATCTAATTTTTTATTTATGGTCCAATTGCCCCCAATTTTGGTATATAACATCTATGATTCAATACAAAATTTTACCAGTGGAAATTTTGGATATCTCTTCAAATTTTCGACAAATGAGTTTTTTGGTGATTAAATTTGCCAAAATTTGAAAGGTTTGTTTTTTTGAATTCATAAAACCAAAACCATTTAATTCATCCATAAAGCTACTGGGTGTGGCTAGATGTTGAACCGAATAATGTGTGTGTAAAGTTACAACCAAATTGGTTCAAAACTGAAAAAGCCTATTTGAAATGAAGTTGAAGGTATTTTTGCAATGAAAATCAAAGATGGCAGCATTCCCATGGCAACCATATGATAAGAAATAATCATTTTATTTCATTTTCAGATAATTTAGACATGCCGAGGATACCAAATATGTTGACTTGTTGCTTATTTTAACATATTTATGGTCAGTTTTAGACACTCGGGCAGAAATTGCACACCGCTCCAAAAGTTAATTCTGGCAAAAACTGGGGGACACCGGATTTTTAATTCCAGGTGGAAAGAGTTAATAAATGGTAATATAATGTTAAAAGGAAGAAAATCAACAATGCCAATGAAAAACATAAATGGAGACAGATAGCAAAGATTATCATTTTCTCACTCGTGTGCTGATCCTCTCAGTAGTGTATCAACCAATCTATGCCTCTTCCTTGAAAGTGGGAGTAGTTGACGAATAGCCTGCAAACAACGCACAGGACGATTGAGTATTAAAACAACAAAAAACACTTTTAAATAATAAAAATAATAAATCGAAGATTAACATTTACAGATCTTGTAGAATATTACTTTCTTTCAGCGACTGCATAAAAGAGTCATTCACAACATGCTAATCAAGGACAGTCCAATGCGAATTGTAATATTCAACCATTACATTCATGACCTAACCCTATAAATATTCTGATCGCTATAATATGCTATATGTGTAGAGAGGCAGGCATAAACTAATCACAAATTGCACAGGAATGAGTTTTCTCTAATGCTCAAATTTTGAAACTTGATATAGACCATAAGCTGAAACAATACTGAAATGCATGGTATAAAAGATTATTATATAAGAAGAACCTAGAGAATTTCTCTGGTCACAATGAGAATAAAATATTAAATAGCTTTTTCAGCATTACAAGACATCTAAAGCCTGACATGTCTTAAATTAAAGAATCCTGACCTCAAACAAATAAGAAAATATGTGTCATTATATAATTCATTTCACTGGGAAATCAAAACACAACAAATAAAAGTGAAATAAGGGTAGATTTTTTCACAGAAATTAAAAGATTTCACATAAGAATTTGATGTTGCTAGTCAACCATTCAATTGTCTTGAATACTGTAACACTCCACATTTTCATAATGTCTACAGTGTTTTTCACTTTCGATTGCTCATAAACATGTTAGAGATTGCAATAAAGGACAAACAATCAGTATGATAAAGCAGGTGCCATAACAAAAAAAACAAGTGCCAAAAAATTAATAGTGACGTCGGTGGCCGAGTGGTTAGGCTGCTCGACTGAGCATAGCTAGGCCCGATGTTGTATTCCTAGTGAAAGACCATTAACACGCATTTTCCCCACTCTACCCAGGTGCAAATGGTTACAAGCACTAGTTTGGGAGTAAAAAACCTCGTCAGACTAGCATCCTGGTTCGGAGCTGATTGTTGTCACCTGTTCTGCATCACGCTATTGAAACCAGGATAAGCTCCAGTTTTATGGGCCGCAATCAGTAGTTGCAAATACAAGCAGTTACATGTCAATTTCAGTATTGTTACTTTTCTATTCACCTCTAAGTTTGACAAGGTTGAGCCGTCTCCAGGAGTGATGCTGTCAATGGCAGACTGCCATGAAGGCACTAAGTATTTAATAACACTGTCTAGAAGTTTACAAAATCTGAAATTGTACAAAAAGACAAGAAAAATAAATAAAAGAGGCAAAAACAACACAAAAACAGGATGAGCAATTGGATGTTTAAGTACTGAAATCTTAACAACTTTTTCATTTTCTTAAAGTTACAAGCCAATGCATAAATATGAATTGCTTCCAACATATAAATGGTCCCCATTTTACCTATGAAATTTCTTTATGTGAAGGAAATGTATTAAGACAGTGCTCCATGTACTACTGACATGAAACGTTATCTTCTACTTCTACCATTTACATTCACCTTATAATGAACCAAAATGAAATCAAACAAGAATTATCGGAGATGTCCAATAGTGCTTTCCTTGTACACAGAAGGATGTTTTCAGTATCTACCTCCCCTGCACATTCTGCTTCTGGCAAGCTATAGAGTTGCTTACTCTCGTATAGTTTATGCCAGCTAAGATCAACTTACTGAACATAAATTAAGGATGGAGTTGTTTTTTATATAATTTCCACTTTTTGACACCTTGACAAAAACAAAATTTCTAAATGTGAAGAAAAAGGTCATAATAGAGGCTTGGCAAAAAGAACGTGCGAAAAAAAGGAAAGACATTACAATTTGGTTACAGTTACATGTGATGAGTTTCCAAACGAATATAAAAAAGAAAGGCGTAGTACATAATCATAATAATAATAACAATATCAAAAAGAAGAAGAAGAAGAAGAATCTTTATTGTCCATGAAATGGCAATGTGTTGCATGCTTTACAATTTCAATTTCTCTTGACTTATTTATAAATAAACATTATCAGACAACTACTCATCCGTTTGTTCATGTCTATTACTCATCTAACATAAAAGGCCAAAAAAAAACATGAAATCTACATAGGGATACAATCCACGTAAGAATTCACCGAATGGACCAGCTGCCCAATCTGACTCAGGGTCAGGGGGTAACTTTTTAACTAAAATCATTGAACTTTATATTTGCACTCATAGTACTGATACTATGATGTGACCCTCAGACCTCTGGTTTGCCCGTTAAACACTTTACATCAGAATCAGTATCAGTGTTGCTGATGTACCTTGAGAGGCAAACAGGGATAATGATAGCAAGCAACTTCAGCTATGGTATTTCTGAAATTACCTTTCCAAAGTGATTGCTCTCCTAAATAGGACCTCAGGAGCATAAGACTGCAAGATGGGATATCGCACAAGGGTGTCACCAGAGAAGAAATCTATATCCAATCCTGGTGGCTTGCCCTTCACGGCAAGCCAATTTAATCCCTCGTAAACGAGTATCAATTCCTCCAGCTGGTGATGATAAATGTTGAAAGATAAAAAGAGGCCAGTTTTTATTGTAACCAATGCCTTAATAAATACACGCAATAAACATTTTTAAAAACAACAATAGAGTCTTTTTGTTACTTTAATAACTATTTACATCTCTGACACAATTTTCATTCAAGGGAAAAACAAGTCTCTCATTCTTTTGATTGTAATTTCCTTCCAGCCATTACGCGGAGCGTATCCCAGTTTCTGTAGCCAGAAGCGGAACAGGTGATACTATTCACCTCCTGGACAAGACACTAATCGGACGCAATGTTTTATTCCAAAACTAGTGCTTGTACCCATTTTCACCTGGGTCGAGTGGGAAAATGCATGTTGAGCGTTTTCCAGGGAACACAACGTTGGACCTAGTTAGGATTTGAACCCGGGACTCTCATGATCCAAAGTCCGACAGCCTTACCTCTCGGCCACCGATGCCACACCTCTTCTGATTGTAAATATTTCAAAAAGATACTATTAGACCACAATGATAAAATAATTATATTTTCTTTATCCACACATGTTAAAATAACTACAAAAAAAAACCATTCATTCATCACAGACATGCCATATAGAATGGAAGAAGGTATAATCTTTATGCTTTTGTTGGTAAAAAAAAACCCAAAAAACTTTTTAACTCTTAGATACCTTTACAAGCTTTGATGCGAATTGAAATCACAGGATAATGCTCTGACATATTTTCCAAAAGTGGAATCTCTGTGGGAGAGTCACTTGACCTGTTTAAAACATATAATAGTAACATAATAAGAATAACAATAACAATAATAATATTAATACAATACATTAATAACTATAATGTTAATACAATGCATTATTATCATTAATAATAATAATGATATTAATAATAATAATAATAATAATAATAATAATAATAATAATAATAATAATGTATTTGTTTAGTGCCTCTCATCCAGCAAAATGCACGATTGTGCTCCAGAAAATATTTCGACCGCCGGTGGGCTTGAACCAACGACTTTTGAATTGAGAGGCCAATACCTTGCCTCTGGACTACTGAGTCCCCAGAGGGGCCAGTAAATAATATACAAGTATTAACAACATCATAGTATTAATACTTGCTTTTGAGCCCAATGTATTCATACACTCTAAATGGACATTGTGGCATAAACCTAACCATACCGTCCTTTGAGAAAACTAAACGACTTTCAAACTCTTTTAAATAAACCCTCTAGCTATTTGGGCCATGAGGTAAAAACAAAACCCATGTAAGATTGAAAACATCTAGATCTAACTCAAACCCTCATGCTAAACACCTACTCCCTCCTATTCCCACCGCCCCTAACACACCCCTCCCCATAACCCTATCAGTATCACTCCTGTAATTATTTTGTTTAGATAAGGCCTGAAAAGTTGATATAACATCTCAGATATTTTAGATCTAGTTTAGATCTAGTGAAGGCTATATTTTAAGGACTTTCATTGACTTTGTTGACAAAATGGTGAGTAAAATAAATAAAGAACCATCAACTCAGAAAAAGTTGCATGAATAATATCTTATTGATAAACATTCACTAAAATGCAAGTTTTATGGCTTTTTGTGATGGATTTATGATTCAATGATGCAGATTGCAGCAAATTTTACATCTATAATAATTTGACCCCAGTTCTCCACTTCAGAACTCACATACCCCCCAAAAAAATTCCCAGCTATTTGGGCCAAACAAAACTGAAAATATTTAGGTCTATCAAAATTCAAAACGTTACCCCCACGTTCGATCCCTTGACCCTAACACTGCTGTAATTTTATATGTTGTCTGAATATCTTTACAGTAATTAAACTTTCTTTCGCCAAAACAATGCTTGAATAATTCTATCGTATTGACAAGGACCTCTTCATACAACGTGGCCATTTTGAATGAGCTTATCAGAGATTAAGAAGGTCTTTCAAATATTGACATCGCCAAAATATATGGTGAGGTTATTTGGACCATAAGACCTGTAAAATAATCACTTCATCAAAATAAACATTTCAGACCTCAGCATGTACATCACAAAAGAGGTGAACTGAATGTTAATAAAAGATATGGAGAAAACTTCAACATTTAAACGATACATCATGTCCAAGGGACTTTTTCTTTGTATTAAAATTGATTCACACAATGAATTAAAATCAAAGGGTTTCATTTTAAATATTATGATGATGAAAAGGAAATGAAAAATTACCCACCAGCTGAGGTTGACGTTCCGCAAGACCTTTAAGTCATCAGTCTCACCACCCAAAACGACAATATGCTCAGGGAGATAATTGTCGTCTTCCATATCCACCATCAATGATAAGCTCCTGATTGATACACAGTGAAAACAAAATAGAAACAAACAAACAAACAAGAAATGAGAAAGAAATTTGTATTATAAATAAATAAGTTTCTTTGCAACTTAATCTGGAAAAGATAAGTTTAAAACAAAGGTATTGGCCTTTACAAATCAACAATAGCAGGTAAAGCAGGCTGAAGACTCTACAGATAACTGCATCATTCTCATCAAAATAATAATGATGAACAAGTGCTGCTGCAATTGCATAGGAATTATTATCAAAAGCTCATTGATCCCTTTAACGCTTTATTTTTATGATTTCATACAGCTATTCTCAAAGTCCTCATAAGATAAACACCTCTTTAACCCTTTGAGACCTAAGGCCGTATATTTATCTGCCCTTTATACCTGGCATCCTGAGCGAAAATTACAAAAAACGAACAGAGGTTAGTAAAACAGTCATATCATGCAAATAAATTGTTAGAAACTGATGAAATTTCAAAATAATATACTCAAAGGGTCTATCTAAAGTCTAACGCCGGAATTCCACCTTTGTGTGCCAATCTGACCAGCAAGTGGATCCACGGTTGATGCACAGTTTCTGGTAAAGTGAGCAGCAAATTGTGCTTTTCACCTTCTTGCAAGGTTCTGTCTCTTGTACCTGGTATCTTTCTCCACGCAGACAGCACAGAGATGATCTGTGGAGGCATCCACAGGTATTTCCGGGTAGCGTTGCCCAGGGCAGGGAGCATTGCGAGGATTCACGATTGCAGTCATGAGATAATTTCCAACAAGACAAAATTGTTGGATGAATCTGGTGCAGTGCAGCTGTTTCTTTGCTCCTGCCTGGAGATGTACCTTGTAGATAACATAAGAATTGTAGCATGTCCACATGAAACACTTGATGAAGAGGCATCTCGGCCATCGGTAGTGCCTACGGCTGCGATGGAGTCGGGTCATCTGGTCATTCTTATCACAACCCCCCATGTACAAATTATAATCCTTGACCAGCTGAGGCATTTCAATTTCCAGCAGTGTGTCATCCTTATTCCTTCTATTGGCTATGACAACTTGCTGTGGGTCATGATAATTTGAAATGAAGGCGATTAGTTTCCGGTCTTGCCATACCAAGCTTGACACTCTTTCACTGCAGAGATAGTGGCTTTCTTCTCGTTTCAATTTCTTGACCTTTTTCAGAGATGCTGTAAACAGCTTGCGGTTGGTTTGGATTGTTCCAACAACTCCAGTTCTCAGTTCATTCAAGGCATATTGAGAAAAGATACACAGAATTGTAATATCTGTCCATTACCAAGACATGTGTCTTTCCTCCAGCTCACATGATGTCGAAGACACACCACTGTATTACCAACTATGCCTAAATTTCTCTCAATGACCTGTCTTTTATGTATTGCTTTATTGCGAGGCGAATTTTTGTTGGGATCATCCCCTTGTCGAGGCTATAGTGTTTTCGGGGATTGTAGTAGTGACGGAACTTTACCAGCAAATCTTCAAGCATTGGCCTCACCTTATACACTTTGTCTGTTTTATCAACAGTCTCATCTTCCTCATCTACAACATGCAAGAACGACCGGATAGTAAGCGGTCTCTTACCATGACGCTGCGAAAACCAGGCGTAAATCCGATAAAGTCAGTACCGTCGTTTGTACAGTAGTCGCGATAACTTGGCTTTATACAAATGTAAATCCTAAGACCTATAAATGCCTTCATTTCCTCAACAGTCACATCTTTGAATGATTTTGCATGATAACTAGTGGGTTTGTCTCTACGTGTTTGTTGGGCACGCAGATTTGTCTTCTGTGTCACATTGTCCCAAAAATTATTGTCCGCAAACAAGGCAAGAAAGTCAAGGGGTTCACTATCAGCTGTGAAAGAGTCTGGCATGTTCATTGGACCTCTATCATTCTCAACAAAATGTAGATCTACATTTGGCTGTGTAAACTGGGTGGTCCATTCTGTTTCCATCTCTACCCTAGTACTAGATCTATTATCACCCCCATCACTTGTTTGGGTCACACGCCCCCTTTTCCCCCTTGGCCTAACATTACTAACAATATCACCCAATGAAAGCTCACTTTCACTACTCTCACTATCACTGGATCTAGAACTATCAGTACTTGACTCATAGATATCACAGTCAAGGCCTTCTGCATCCGAAACATCGAACGAATCGATCGCCTGTTGTGTGGTAAACATTCTAGATCGAGTCCTTTTACCAGTCAAAGTAAATGGTTGGTGAGTGCTCGCTTTTTTCAATAATTTTCAATAGTTTCACAAGGAAAAACACACAAAGTCACAACAATGTGGAGGACGCCATTTGCAAGTTCTAAATCTCCCTCGTTGAAAGATTTAACCGTGATTGGTCGACTATTTTTAGTATTATACCATGTGCTAACCCAATTCCTGGTCTACCGGGCCCACAGCTATTCTGGCTGCCCCTTAAATTCCCAGTTTACCGGGCCCAAGGCTCCAAAGGGTTAACATAAAATTCAAACTATAGGGGCTCCGAAAAATTCTTGTAATTGGGACACATAACTTGCGATTATGTTAACGCTGTTCCAAAATTCTATCCTTATCAGAAACATAAAAATATTCATTAAGTTTCAAATCTTTTCTCTAATCAATATTCATCAAATTTCATTTTAATGGCAGATAAAGCCAAGAGGAATTCTCTTGCCACATTTCTACAGAGTGTCAGAGTGCAATAGCAGTACTTACATTACTACAGTTCCCCTTTTCATGCGCAGTCTTATCCAATGCTGCCCTTGAGAACCATCAGTTTCCCAATAGGTGTTGGGTTCACCATCTGTTAAGTGATGAGTTTCTCCATCACCAGCCTGCAAGAAGAAGTATACATCAAAAATTTTAATTTCCATATATCTTTCATGTAACTATATTATATTATATAGAAAAGACACCATTCGCAGACAATTAAGGACTTAACAGTCTTGTGAAAGCTAATGTCAATTATGTTAGACCTTTAATAGCTACAGGGAAATGGGTCTTAGCAGATTTGAAGATCAGATCTGTAGCTAACGCACCTCATCCTCAAGACATGCTAATACTAATATGGGAAAAATGTATGTGTGTGTATATAAATAAATATAGACACATGTGAAACCCTTGAACATTTGTCAAAAGGATGAGCATTATCATTAATATACACTAGGAAACAATTAAGTTTGAAGCCACAACATTGATTATACCAAAATAAGTGTAGTAAAAAAAGGTTAAGATAACTCTTATCTACATTATAAAAAAAAGAAGTTAAGTTCCTTTAAGGCTGTTACAGCCCTTGAGTGAGAGCTTATCCTGGTTTCAATAATATGAAGCAGAACAGGTGATAGTAATCACCTCCTGGCCAGGATGCTAGTCTGACACAGGTTTTTACTCCCAAGCTAGTGCTTGTACCCATTTGCACCTGAGTTGAGTGAGGAAAATGTGTGTTAAGTGTCTTTCCCAAGGAACACAACGCCAGACCTAGCGTTGCTAGGATTTGAACCCAGGACCTTATGATCACCAGTCCGGCAGCCTAACTGCTCGGCCACCAACACCACTTAACTACACTTTACCCCTATCCAAAACATAAAAGAAGATTTTGGCCCGTTTAAGAAACAAAGTCATCTTCCGTTCATACTCACTGAATATGATGAGACATCTAAAGCTTCCACATGGTTTCTCAGTGAGCCAACAGTTTGAGCTTCACTTGGCAAATGTTTAGCTATGACTTGTGACAGTGCAGCATCATTTTCTAACGACCAATCATTTTCCAATGCCTGCAGCCTTTTCATTGCCCCTTCTTCACAGCTTACGATTATGGCTCTTTGCTTCTTCAACAAAGGGGAGTAAATCTCTTCAATATATGCTTCCCAGCTAAAATAAATGTGATTTTTTTAAAAATCAATAAATTAGAGTGATAAAAACAGGATATAAGAACAGGAGAATGAAATAAGTTTAAGATGAAACAAGAATGAAAAAAAAAAAAGAAAGAAAAGGATTTAAGAAAATTTAGATAAATGTAAATGAGCATGAATCCATAATATACTTTTTAAAAGTTGTAATTAAAACAAGATATAAATTTCACTGTCTTTACTAGAAATACTTTTTAACTCTGTCTTTATATATAGCAATAACAAATAAGCATCAATTACATATATGTGTATGCATGCTTTCACTTTGTTTAGTAATTCCTACATACAGTAATATTTAATAAATAAAGTTAATTATGTATGCATTTAACTTATAAAATTTGGAAAATTATATGATTAAATATCGTTTCTTTTCACCTTTGAACCTTGTAGACTCCTTTTATTTGTTATTGTCGTTTTGACTTGGTTCCATCCACCGGATTTTCTTCTAAAGGAAATGCAGCCGGCGTTTCATCTACAGAATTCTTACTTGAATACAGTAAAAGCCATGCATAGCCACCAGGCATTTCTTCTGTGGCCTCATTAGGTGAAATTCTAACCCTAGAGGATCAATGAAAATATCATAAGGTCCAGGAAACAAATTAAACCCAAATCTTTTAAACAATAAAAAGGTATCAAATAACTGCTTTTCATGGATGAATGAGAGAATCTATGTATAATATTGATTAAAGAGAACTATTACGATATTGAAGTCTTTGTACTCTATCTCCTCCATAACCACTGTATGGGTAGTTTTGGGATATACGCAGATTAAAGTATTGATCTTCTAAAATGTAGGATTCAAATCTTCGTTTAATTCTTCTACTACCAAGGACCCTATTTTCTGCAATTCATTGAAACCAGTTTGTACTTAAAATGAAAGTATTGACAACATTAGGGATTTGGTAGATCTAATTGTGTTCAGTAATAGATCTTCCTTTTAAACGGTAGGTCAGAACTAGGTCTACCCCCACCCCAACCCCCTGCTGTCTAGAGATGGAAATAAGGGAACAATGAACAACATTCAAAGAGACGATGGATTAAGATCTAACCCAAACACTTTTGTGCCAGCAACACAATCTGTTCCACAAATTGAATCAACTCCCGATCTACAGATCAGACCCCACCTGCACCCTTATTACATGCAGTGTGCACCATGTGTCTATCCCACGTGCAACGAACGGGCAATTATGCTCGTCATTAATATCCTCAATACGTACACGTGACACCCGAAGCCATTTTCCATCGGAATTGAAAAAGTCCTCTCCAGAAGCGGTCAGCCGACTTGAAAGCGTAGCTGCTAGTTCTTTAACAACTGCAGCACCCTTCTTAGGCTCTTCAAGTAGTTTCCAAGTCAGTTTAGAGTTGGCTTTATACTCGGTTTCTGAAGGAACATAACACAAGGGCCTCCGGAAATGGTTTTCGGTTGAGTAAACTTTGATACAGTCCTGAACACAACGAATACGAGCAAGGCGCCTTCTTGCTGAAGGAATATTGGAATTTTCCATCCCTCCTGTAGGAAACAAGTGTTTCAATGACCTGAAAACAATCAAATTTTAAAACAAATCATAAGTAAGGAAACACACGTGTTCATAAACACCGTCATTATTTCTCATTGATAAAATGATAAAACATTGTTACAAATCATCAAGACTATATCTATGGAAATCCTCCCAACTTATCCCCAGGAGGTTAGATTCAGGATAAGGGATGGTGAGATAGATTTTTGATTTCTTCAGAAAACCTTTTGTTTTAACATGGTGTAGATGGTGGAGATTTTTGATTTCTTCAGAAAACCTTTGGTTTTAACATGGTGTAGATGGTGGAGGTGCCAAGGATCTTAATCTTTACCCAATCATTGTATACTGGCCATCGTCATTATTAATATTATTATTAGCATCTCCGCAAAGCACTTGACAAAACAGGCTATTGGTTTAAAATTGAAGACGTACATCTAATTCACTTTACAGTGTAACCTCTCGAGAAACCCAGTCAATTAGGAAGAATTCCCAGGAACGGAATTGCTTCTATATATTTTACCTCTCTAAACGGGAAAGGTTCCCGGCTAATCGGGACAATTTTAGCGGGCTTCCATAGATTATCATCATCATTTTCCCCATATTTATTTATTCCAACACTGACTTTTCCGTGTTAGCAAAACATCAATTATTACACCTGCATTAGTGCTATACGTGTTATACATTACATAATGTGTACACAATGTCACAAGTGCTAGTTCGCGACGACCGTAAACCAGACAATACCAGGCATCTATTAAGAAGGCGTGAAAGCAGCGTCCAGCCAGACCTTGCTCGTCTACCTATCAAATAACAATACAGTACGGTGTTGACACGGGGGCGGTGCTTAAAAAGTTGTGCACTAGCAGCGTCGTTTATTGCCCGCCTCATCCATCAATCGCAAGGGTGGACATGAGAGGAGATTTAACAGCCCATCATGCCTTCTTGATTATGTGTCTTTTCTATCTGCTGTCTAAGGAAGATCGATTATGAGTGTAAGTGACATCTTTGATGAACGCCATCTTCGGTGTGATCTACTGGTCTTGTGGCTACTTGTTCGTTCAATTCTGCATTTTACCACTCACAGAAGGACTTAGGTATCTCAAACTGTGGAGGAAAATCCAAAATCTTTAAGTCTCCCGCAAATCGGGAAATCCTGCAAATCGGGACGATTTTACAATCCACTGAGACTTTCTGATTAGAGGTTCCACTGTACTATTCTTTGCCTTTTTTCGACAAAAGATTTATTATTATTGTTATTCCATCATCGTCACTTCTTTCTTTCACTTGGAATTCTACCACTGTGCTCAATCACACGTACATGTACTTCACATGTAAAGTTAACTGAACAAATGCTTAAGTCGATATTCTACAAATAGTCAATCTTTCTTATTAGGTCAAGGTCCCTTGGACATCGACTTATGCGGCACCCAATGTATTTGGACTCGACTTTCATTTAGAACGCCTACACGTAGTCAGATCTAGTCAGCTGAGAGGAAGTACAATCATATATATCGCATTTTTGAGTTTGATTACGATTACATACTACTCGTTTCAAGTACAAATTTCTTTATAGACACTACTTTTTTTTTTTCAGGAGACAGTAGCCATGCAAGGGAGACAACAAACAAAATCCACAGGCTATTACTTTTGGGGGGTTGGGAGGGAGGGTCATTTCATTTGTTTGAATTCATTACTTTGTAAAGTAATACCACACTACAGTATTCCAAGTTTTATTTTTTTAGGTAAACTTTGATTTATTCAGTATACAGGCTCTATACAGTATGCAAATTAGATTACTTTACGAAGTTGAACGCTTACCAAGAGCTGTAATATATACAACTAAAAAATTTGCTAATAAATAGTAGACCAGTCCCATGTAATGCTAGCTCATGTCTTACAGTTTGATGTCTCAATTTCCATTGTGTTGTTAGTTTCAAAGTCTCATTCTCCCTGTTTGTGCTAGTCTAGTGGGGCGCTCTATCGTGTGACTGTAGGTAGTCGGAGAGGGGGTTACACGTACGGGGGAAAAAAAAAGAACCATTGTCGTTATAAGCGCTTTCTTTTCGGTGAGGTTTTGTTGCTGGTGCCTTTCTTTCTCTCTCCACCTCTCTTTTCTCTCCCTCCTTCTCTCTCTGTTGGCAAATATCAGCCTATACGTATCGCATCCTCACTCGTTATATAAGTCGTGAAGTTTACCGTACTGGTTTCAGCAGAATGGTACACAGATAAACCCGTAACACGTAAGAAGGATAGTATAAAGGCGTACAATCACGGAATTTTAAAAAAAACGGGACAAAAACACCGGTTTTCATCCATTCACATGAGTCATCTGATCAACGGTAAGGCACCGGCCGTGGACTCCACGCTCGAGGTGTCGGGGAAACACAAACACAGACTTCACATCTTATTGAGAACTAGGGAAAAGTCAGGGAACTCTCCAAACCAGATGCCCAAGCGTTACGTCACTAAATAAACGCCAGGGGAACCTCGGTCGACGGACCCGTGCAGTGGGCGTTACATTATGTCACTGGTATTGGACCTAGAATTTTTACAGTTAAGCCCCTTGACTGAAAAACATGACTTTTAAAAGCTAATTTACTCGCCTCACAGTCCTTTGCTATCTCTTAAAGTCATATATCTGGATTCCTCAGATTCTAAGCTTTAACATGGTATATAACACTTGTAAGAAATATAACATGTACATTTTGACAAAAGAGGGAAATGGGAATGGACCATTTTGTGAAACCTGCCGTATATAAATGATAATAATCAAGAAATTGATAGAATTTGATAATCAGTCATATCTAGGGTGATTCTTCCTCTGTAGAAATCTCGATTTACATAGTAGATATAGATCTACCTGCTCTCAGCCTAAATGGTAGATCTCATTGACTTGATCGTAGAGATCTAGATTCTAGATATAAATTTGCAAAGATACAACGCGGAAATCAAAACTCGATTGGGGCCTCCCACTACAGTCAAAAACCAAATCGACAGATAACCTCATCCAGAAAGTCTCTTTACTTTAGTCTAAAGACAATAATCTCGGTCTAGATCTAGATCTAGATCTAAATTGTTCTCTGTGACTTGAAAAGGGAAAGAAAAAAGACAGATTCAACATTAAACATTCCAAATGCTTGCCAGTTAGGGAAGATCAGATAAAGATAGATCTATGATGCTGTTGTTTTTTCCAAGTCAGTAGTATTGGGTAGATCTAGATTCTAGATTTAGTTTGATTAGAAATCTTTGACAACGAACTCTTCACTCTTTGATGGCGATAGTCCATAGGCCAAGTCAAGGGAAGTCAGTCCCACTTCAGTTAGTTTTCCAAGAGAAGAGACCATCAAGTCAAAGTAATCGAATACACATTTCACTTACTGCAGATTTGTATCGCAATGCATAAATACAGTAGCCTCTGATTAAGAACAGTAGTTGGGTGACAAAAAACGTGCTTATAGGCGGACCGTGCTCTCAGGCGGACTCACTTATAGTGATGTTATTTAGCGGCATCGGATTGGGCTAATGATAAAAAATCTTTCTCCTCGTAGGTCCTAAGTTATCGCACCTTGCTGCAGGCTTGGAACTGCCTATCTGTGCGCGCACATGTTCCATGAACATAATGTGTACCCCCATATGTGTGTTTATGCGTGTAGGCGTTTTATTGCATGCTCAACTAAATAGCGCTGGTAAGATACATTTTCAGTAACTATTTGACACGGAAAATGTAAAAAAACCGTTCACTTCTTCTGCCTTTTTAGCTCACTGGGAAGCAGAGGCCATCAACAATTATAATCTCCAATCGCTTCTCTCCTGGGCCAGCCTCTCCTTAAATGTGCTTGTTTGTCCCGTCTTCTTCATCTCTCCCTCCAGTTCTCTTCTCCATGTAGCTCTTGGCCGACCCCTAAATCTTTTACTCTGTGGGTTTCATGTTAGGCTCTGTCTTGTTTTTTTGTGTTTGGGGCCAGTTCTAAGAGTGTGGCCTATCCACATCTATTTCTTTCGTTTTAAATCTTTTTCAGCTGATACTTTCTAGATCTCTCTTTCCCATAGATTAATGTTTGATATAACTTCAGGCCAGAATATTTTGACAATTCTCCTCCGACATCTAGTTGTAAATGATTTCATTTTTTGTAGGGTAGTTTTCGTAGTTCTCCATGTTTTTGAGCCATATGTTGCACTGACTTGACAATTGAGCTGAATATCTTTAGTTTGATTCTTTCTGGTAAACTCTTGCTGGACCATACCTTGTTAAGGCTTAAAAGTGTTTGTCGTGCCTTCTGTATCCTGGTTTTGACATCTTCTTCCACACCTTCCTTGCCACCAATCATGCTATCCAGGTAGCAAAATGTGTCCATATTTTCCAGTGGTTCTCCTTTTAGGGTTATTGGCAGAGTGTCGCAGGTTTGCAGCTGCGAAGAGTCTTAGTTTTCTTGTAGTTGAGTCTGAGTCCCACAGATGATGCTATGGTCTCAATGGCATCAGTTATCTCCTGCATTTGCTTGTGCGTGTGTGAAAGCAAAGCGATATCATCCCCGAAGTCTAGGTTGTTACCTTTTTTGTCAAAATTCATTGAATGCCATTTCTGCTCCCGTCTGTTGCAGATTTCATCAGGAAGTCGATGGCTAAAAGAAACAGAAAGATAGCCTTGACGAAGTCCCGTCTTGTTGCTGAAAGGTTCAGAGACTTCTCCAGCATGTACTACTTTCACAGTCATATCTTTATATGATTTCTGTTATTTTCTTGTACATTTTATGGGTACTCCATAATGTCGCATGAGTTTCCAAAGAGAATTCCTATGAAGGCTGTCAAATGCTTTCTCAAAGTCGATGAAATTGATGTATAGTGGTGAATTCCACTCTAGCGATTGCTCAACAAAGATGTGCAATGCGGCTATTTGGTCAGTACATGATCTATCTATTTTGCTTGCTCATCTCGTAGTTGGGCATCGATTACGTCTTTCAAGGATAACCCTGTTGAGAACTTTTTCTGGAACTGACAGTAGCATTATCTCCCAGTAGTTGGTGCACTCATTGAGGTCTCCTTTTAGGAAATTTGACTACATGACCCTCTTTCCAGTCATTTAGAAATTCTTCCTTTGCCCAGATCTTTGTGAAAAGACTATGCAACATGGTAACGAAGCACTCTGTATTTGTTTTCAGTGCTCCTCCAGGTATACCATCCGGTACTGCTGCCTTTCCGCTCTTAATGTGTCGAATAGCCGCTGGTATTAGGGCATCTGTAGCTATATCTAGGTCTTCTATTGCCTCCTCTATGTTTGGGAGTTGTGCAGGTGGTGGTCGATTCAGCAGTTCTGAGAAGAGGTCCTTACAACGAGAAATTTGCTCCTCTTTTGTGATAAGAAGCTTGCCGCCTTTGTTTTTTATGAGTCTACTTTCTTGTCTGTACTTCCCTGTTAGCTTCTTAGTTATAGCATAGACATCTCTCATATTTCCTTTTCTGTCACTTCACTGACCTCTTTGGGTGATTCTTCAAAATAATTTCTTTTGTCTGTTTTTACACATTCTTTCCTTGAGCATTGTTCTCTGTGTATAAGGCTTAGGATTGGGTCTTGGTTGCTCTGGTCTTGACATAAGTAGCTGCATTTTTGCCTTCCTGCGTTTTTTTTATCTTTATGGAGGCCTCTTGAGAAATCCATTCTTTCTGATGTTTCTTACCGAGCGTTTCCTCACATGTTGCTATCCACATCTTTCAGGTCCCTCCAATAGTCTTCTATATTACTACCAAAGAAGGATGAAGACGTAAATTGTACCTTGTAAAGAAATGAAAAGGCGCAAGTTGGTAATTTACATTACAACATAATTATCTCTGTTTCTGATCACTGCTCTAATTACGAATCTTACTAGTAAGTTTGAGGCTGAGTCAAGTAATTCTGATTCCATGTCGGTTTGATGTACATTTTATTTAACTTAAATCGGTGGAGGTTACGTGTGACCCTTTTACACAGCAAATATTTTGAGCCCTTATACATACGCTAGCCCACGAGGCCATGCATTATTATTGATATCCATATAAAGGGACTCGGTAGCCCAGAGGCAAGGTGTCGGCCTCTCAATCAAAAGGTAGTGAATTTGAGCCTCGCCGTCAGTTGAACAATTTTCTAGAGTTTTTTTCGACCAAAATCGAAATATATATATATATATACGTATAGGTAGATAAATATATATAGAGAGATGTATATATAGATGCAGATAAATATAGAGAGTATATAGATAGTAGATGTATATATAGGTAGATAAATACATATATATATATATATATATATATATATATATATATATATATATATATATATATATATATTTATATAGATAAATAGCTTGATAGATATATATATAGATATATAGATAAAAACTTGATAGATAGATAGATAGAAAAAACAGGCAAACAGGCAGAAAGGTAGACAGACAGACAGACAATCAGACAGATAAACGTATAAAACATGAAAGAGGACCATGCTAGTTAGACGAAGCAAATAGAAGAATATACATTGCCAATTATAACGACGAGAAATGAAGAATCGAACTAACGCCCCCCCCCCCCCCCCCCCCATGACCTTACGTTTTGGTTGACGTACAATCGGAAATCAACAATTTGTTACCAAGTCACAGATGGCCAAGCACAACGAGGATAAGCATAAGCAATGATGACACATTTGTTCGCATGACCAAGTGGATTCGAAACAAAGACAAAAGATCTTGGATTCAAATTTAAGCTGTATGTGGTATAAAAAGCAACCGTGATAAAATATCCTACATTCCTTTCAGATATGAAGTAAGACGTCATATCAGGAGGCAGTGAAATGATCATGATTGAGTTTAAGGTCTCATTCACGTCTCACGTATTCCATAAACTTCCAGGATCGTAGGGTCACTGCATTGCACACATTTTTGTACGTTCACCACTTACCGGAAACAACTTTGCGCACAGTTTCTTACTATTACGGAATACACCCTATTTTATCACTAAGGAGAAAATACTTAAGACTTCGACTACTTCGAAAGTATCAGCTAGTGCTAACTGGCATCTTTTGAAATTTCAGATAAGTCAGTTACTCTGATCCCCTATTGCATCGATACATTTGTAATTTGTATACATTTCGCACATTCAGTGTAAATTTTTGCCTTGATTGATACTTCCTTTCATTCATTCTCTATCATTTCTTCTTTCTAGACCCAGTGAGATACAGATCTAATCTTATAGTTATCCTCTTTTTTCGTTCTTTTTTCCCATACTCACATCTCTCTCTTTTTTTCTTCCCTTTTCTCTCTCTCTCTCTCTCTCTCTCTCTCTCTCTCTCTCTCTCTCTCTCTCTCTCTCTCTCTCTCTCTCTCTCTCTCTCTCTCTCTCTCTCTCTCTCTCTCTCTCTCTCTCTCTCTCTCTCTCTCTCTCTCTCTCTCTCTCTCTCTCTCTCTCTCTCTCTCTCTCTTCTCTCTCTCTCTCTCTCTCTCTCTCTCTCTCTCTCTCTCTCTCTCTCTCTCTCTCTCTCTCTCTCTCTCTCTCTCTCTCTCTCTCTCTCTCTCTCTCTCTCTCTCTCTCTCTCTATCTATCTATCTATCTATCTATCTATCTATCTATCTATCTATCTATCTCCATCTCACCTTTTATTACTTACTTATTTTTATTTTTTTTATTTCATTCTAGAAACGTCACGTCTTTGTTCTGTCTTTATTAGTGGAGTTGTCACTTATTGTCATATTTTGCATTGTGGACTGTTGCACTTGTCTCTTCCACCTTTCTTGGTCGTGAACCAGGGTCTGGGTCTGGGAGAAGGTCTCCCTGTCCATTCCGTGACGTTGTTTTCCAATCTCATTCTCTGTTTTTCTATTTCTCTTCTACGTGTTCCTTCTGTGTAAGGCGCTTGTAAGATGAGCTTGAAAATGCTTTTTCGATCTTGCAATATGGCCATACCAAGTCAACTTCCCTTTTTTAACAACCACTAGCAGATCTACTGAATACTCGGTGTATTGCAGGACTTGACTGTTCTCTTCACTTCTTCGTTAACTTTAAGTAAAATGTATCAATAACAAAACATTAAATTCTCAAGCCAATCCATTTACATCGTCACGTGTTGTTGTTTTTCGTTGTTGTTGGTGTTGTTGTTGTTATTGTTGTTGTTTGGATGTTGATGAGTTGTTGTTTTTTTTTAGATAAATAATCTGTTAGTAATCAAATACATGTAATATTAAAATTTCATACACAAACAATCACTTGTATTCCACTTTAGCTCTCATCTAAATGTATTTACAAACGCTTTATGTTGAGAGCACATCGTTTTCTTCCTTTATACAGAACCCAACCTAGATTTTTGCATCATAACTTTCAAGGTTGTACGAATGAAATACAATAAAGCCAAGACAAAATAAGACATGCAGGAGGGATAGTGAAACAACGAAAACTAACAATCATTGACTAATTGGCTCACAGGTTTATTGATATAAGATTGTTCTAATCACATTTGAAGTTTACATTTACTTTTGTTTAGCATTGGTCATGGGATTTGGGTTTTTTTCTTCTTTTTAACTTTAATCTTGATATAAATTATTTATTCATCTGGCCCTGGTTCCATGTAGATCTATGTGTTAAATACATCTGAATACATATACGATAAAATCGCTCAACAACATATTCCTGTATTGATTTTCATGTATGCAGCTGAAGTAGTGAGCAAAACAGTTTTGTTAACAATTGGACCCACGATCGAATTTTGTGTGCACACGGTCGTTCCACGTTCCAATTCAAGGGTGACAAAAGGTTGGTAAGATAATAATGACAAAATATCTTGTCATTTTTTAATCTTTCAAAATAGTCCTTAGATTTTCATTTTCACCTTTGAACAATGCTAAATTTGAGTCGATGAATTCAAATCTGTAATCAAATTTCACGTCGGACAATGCGTTGCAATGCTATGCCCAGTCAAGAATTTAATATCCCTGGTGGAAGGATCTACGTCATCATTTCCGATATACTACGATCTCAAATCAGACATCGCACGTGAAACAACTAACTTACACATAGAAAGGCCCACCTTGGCTACCTTCGATCGATAATGGATCTGTTAACGTCTACGGACACATGGACAGACGGTGTCTGTGGTATTTGACGAGTACAGAAGAAAAGGAACAAGGTAACCATGCTCATTCACATATTTAATAATGATACATGCATTTATCTGTTATTATTGTATTCAAATCAGATACCACTTACTCAATGGCGGATGCAATAGACCGCTGCATCAAATAATAAAATGGCGATAGAACGGTAACAATGCTAACAATTACATCAGACGAAGATGACTTTTATAATATACGTGTGTGCTAAAGTATAAATACTGGTACCGCGGTAATTAAAAAAGACAACATTATAAAATCAAAACAAACAAAAACAAGAACCGAAACGAAACAAACAAATGCCTCTGAAAAGAAACGTGCCTTGCAACTAAATTTGCGTCAGTCAAACCGTTTAAACATACTATTATTTCTAATTAAATGCACGACTTTCACCCACCCTCTACTTTTTAAAAGAAACATTGTTCACACAACTTATATTTTCTACTTCCTATGGTGTCGTTGCTTGAGATGTGGATACGGCAGAAGTTGACATGCCTGTGACAGATGACAACGTTGAGGAAACGGTGACTGCTTGCGAAGACGGCGAAGACACCGATGATGAAGCCGAAGTGGAAGGTGATACGCTTGAAGGACTGCCAGTTGAGTCTGATGCTGGGGAAGTACCACTAGTACCAGGGGATGTCGAAACCGGAGAAGAAACACTGGTTGGTGTTGTGCTGCCCATTGCGGAATCTTCGATTTTGGGATCGGGAGAAGTAGTTGGACCTGGCGATGTCGATACCATTTCATCTACTAATGTTGG
>JAXRKP010000207.1:195000-220000 GCA_037039925.1 Doris montereyensis
TGTCTCTCTCTATCTCTCTGTCTCTCTCTCTCCCTCTCCCTCTCTCTCTCCCTCTCCCCTCCCTCTCCTCTCTCCCTCTCCCTCTCCCTCTCCCTCTCCCTCTCCCTCTGCCTCTCCCTCTCCCTCTCCCTCTGCCTCTCCCTCTCCCTCCCTCTCTCTCTTTCTCTCCCTCTCCCTCTCCCTCTCCTTCTCCCCTCTCCTCTCCCTCTCTCTCTCTCTCTCTCTCTCTCTCTCTCTCTCTCTCTCTCTCTCTCTCTCTCTCTCTCTCTCTCTCTCTCTCTCTCTCTCTCTCTCTCTCTCTCTCTCTCTCTCTTCTCTTCTCTCTCTCTCTCTATATATATATATATATATATATATATATATATATATATCGCTCGCTCGCTCCCGCTCTCTCTATTTTTCTCTCTCTCTCTTCTCTCTCTCTCTCTCTCTCTCTCTCTCTCTCTCTCTCTCTCTCTCTCTCTCTCTCTCTCTCTCTCTCTCTCTCTCTCTCTCTTTCTCTCCCTCCCCCCCTCCCTCCCTCTCTCTCTTCTCTCTCCCTCCCCCCCCTCTCTCTCTCTCTCTCTCTCTCTCTCTCTCTCTCTCTCTCTCTCTCTCTCTCTCTCTCTCTCTCTCTCTCTCTCTCTCTCTCTCTCTCTCTCTCTCTCTCTCGTAAAACAAATACTAGGTAACTGATCGTATACGTGCAAAGTAAGCACACAATGGCAAATAAGACTAAAATCCAGACATTGCAAGTCCTAAGCTTAATCAAAATACTCACTCGTACGCCACAGCTTTGATCTCCATGGCCGAATGGACACTCACGATGAAGCCAACACTTAGAACGATATAGCAGAGATTCGAGCTTGAGAGCAGACCTGAGGCCATGATTGCGGTGAGTGTCCCAACCAAGCTGCTGTTAAGAACAATAAATAAATTATATATATATATATATATATATACATATATATATATATAAAATGTGTAACTAATATAATTGTAAAAGATGAGTTCATAGTCTGTCTCCCCGAACAAGTACAGGATCACCGACAGTACATCATATAATTTATTCCCCAGCAGGCCATTTCATTCATTGTGAAAAAACAACAACACATATGCCAGTTTTGGCATTTGAACCAGATTCGTAGTGATCACAACCTCCACAACGCCAATGGGGGACATGAAGTATTATTTTGTCTAATTAATGTATGTGTGGGTGGGTGTATGCAAGAGGTGCATGCATGTTGTATGTATGTATGTATGTATGTATGTATGTATGCATATATGTATGTATGTATGCATATGTATGTATGTATGTATGTATGTATGTATGTATGTATGTATGTATGTATGTATGTATGTATGTATGTATGTATGTATGTATGTATGTATGTATGTATGTATGTATGTATGTATGTATATATGGATGTAAAAATGTGTATGTATGTATGTAATGTATTTATGTATATATATTTATATATATATATATATATATATATATATATATATATATATATATATATATATATATATATATATATATATATATATATGTATGTATGTATGTTTGTGTGTAGGGATGTACTTATCATTATGTATCTTTATTATGTATACATGACATTGTGTAGGCAAGTGTAAAAGCCCCTACATTTTAAGAAATTGAGATCTGGGTTTACGTATTGATATGATATATTACACATCAATTCAACTAATCATAGGAGAAATGTTGTTTTTTTTTTAAAGCTACTATATTTATTTGATCAAACGAATCTGTTTTCAGGTATAATATTCACTAGATTTTTACTCGATGAACTTAACTGGATGAGAAAGTGGTACGACAAATGATCAATCACTGATTATATTACCATCGCCTTCTGCCCCGCGCCTTTCCTTTTTCCGGAAAGTTTGAGAAGAAAATCCTGAGTTATTTGACCCAGATAGTTGCTGCTTGTTTTAGAGCTGCTGAGTACAATGTTTCGAGTCAAATAAACTTTGAATATCCCGATAAATAAATTGAATTTCAGAAAAGTAAACAACCCCGAGAACAAAAGAAACAAACAAAGCAAGTTCACTCTGTAGGCCCTATTCATTCCTGTATTCCTTCTGTGTTTATTAATGGAGTTGTCACGTATTGTCGTTTATCACTTTTGACGTTACTCCACTGCGGCTCATTTGTGTTCTTCGTGCTGTATTCCTTCCGTGTCATGGACGCCGTAGCAGTGACGTCAATGTGCCGTAGAACGTTCAACCAAAAGTTGGCTCAGAATCACAACATTGTCCTAACTACACATAAATCCGTTTTGAGAAGAAAAGAAAAAAAAAGCTCTAAAATTTTCAATTGGAAAAGAATCTGGAAGTTGAAACAAAACACAGGAATACTTTGACAAGTGTGGATCGAATTTTGGTTATAACTTTTTTTGTGCGATTGGACAGTTTTTGACGACAGTGAATCTGATAATGATTATAACTCGGAAATCAAAGATA
The DNA here is from genome assembly GCA_037039925.1 of Doris montereyensis. Taxonomy (NCBI): domain Eukaryota; kingdom Metazoa; phylum Mollusca; class Gastropoda; order Nudibranchia; family Dorididae; genus Doris; species Doris montereyensis. Next base: position 197,464 of record JAXRKP010000207.1, read on the forward strand.
GGACAATGTATAAATACTGAACTGGCGCAATGTGTTCTTCACTCTACTAGCCACCACTGTCTTGCCAAATCTCGCCCTTATTAAAAAATGGGTGACATTTAAAGGAAACAATAGAACGGTCGTTATCATTGAAAACATTGGGACACTATAATATTACAAGACGACAATTTGTAGTGAGTGCTCGAAATGAACTCACGTTTCATCAATAGACTCAGAGACGAAACAGCTGTCAACGATAGAAAGTCAAAACTAATTAAATAAATTTACATTAAAACCCCGTGGAAAGACAGACGAACAAGGGAAAAGTTCCTTCAAGGCCCCTTAAGGCCCATACGGTCGGAGTTTATCCCGGTTTCTATAGCGTGAAGCGGAACAGGTGACAATAACCACCTCCTGGCCAGGACGCTAATCTGACGCAGGTTTTTACTCCCCAAACTAGTGCTTGTACCCCATTTGCACTTAGGTAGATAGATAGATAGATAGATAGATAGGTAGTCCAGAAGTAAGGTAACGGCCTCTCAAAGCAAAAGGTCGTGGATTCAAGCCCTGCCGACGATTGAAATTTAATTTGGATTAAATCCAAACCCCCATCCCCTCCCCATCCTGGTCCAAGGTAGATGGATCTACACCTGGTCTCATCGGAGACGGACGGCAAAAGGAGGTCCCATGTGGAGACCACACTGTGTGCACGTTAAAGAGCCCTTGGCTGTTTACAAGGCAGTCGGTCAAAATTAAAAATCCTACCGACCCCCGACCCCCCGACTCCCCCCACCCCACCCCTGCGAGATCACACTAAGAGCAAATCAAGCCATAAAGTAATCGAATACAAAAAGGGTCATAGTGGAGTGAAGTCAAAATAGGAAATTGTCCTGTCTCTTGGAGTGAAGTCAAAATAGGAAATTGTCCTGTCTCTTGGAGTGAAGTCAAAATAGGAAATTGTCCTGTCTCTTGGAGTGAAGTCAAAATAGGGAAATTGTCCTGTCTCTTGGAGTGAAGTCAAAATAGGAAATTGTCCTATCTCTTGGAGTGAAGTCAAAATAGGAAATTGTCTATCTCTTGGAGTGAAGTCAAAATAGGAAATTGTCCTGTCTCTTGGAGTGAAGTCAAAATAGGAAAATTGTCCTGTCTCTTGGAGTGAAATCAAAATAGGAAATTGTCCTGTCTCTTGGAGTGAAGTCAAAATAGGAAATTGTCCTGTCTCTTGGAGTGAAGTCAAATAGGAAATTGTCATGTCTCTTGGAGTGAAGTCAAAATAGGAAAATTGTCCTGTCTCTTGGAGTGAAGTTGAAATAGGAAATTGTCCTGTCTCTTGGAGTGAAGAGTTTTGACATATTGTATCATATAATTGTTCAATTCCACAATTCAGACATTACTTTTACCTTCTTGGAGTATTTCTTATTTTCATTTTAATGATCTTTATCAGAGATACCGAGGAAAAAATATTTTGGGATGGAAATTTGTTTTTATATTCCAGATACTTGTATTTTTCTGGTCCTCTGTCGACCGAGCAGAGAAATGGGTAGCTATATCTTTTCACACTCGGCGAAAATAAAAGCGCCATGGAAAGCAATGATAGACTACCATATTATGAGCTTTTTCATGGCGAGGCGATGGGTGCCGACGCAGAGGTCGCGGGTTCGATCCCCACGGTGGCCAGGATTTTTTCTGTCTATTCCTTGTGTTCGTCTCGTCTTTGGTCCTATGGGCTTTCATATTATCTTGTGTCATTACATATTATGCTGTATGCCAAGAAACCTCAGGGTCCTATTTCTGACGCTCAACTCTGAGTATGGAGCTTGATTCACGTTTTCTGCTTTTCTTCTTTTTTCTTTTTTTGCACGCTTCGTCAGACAATTCAAACGTGTACTGTGTTTCTGGCCCTTCGTCAGTAAGCTGCCTGTATGGTGTGTTTCACCCTTGAATCCGGGACCAAAAAATCGTGAGGACCAGAAGAATAATGACTGTTCGACATCGACCTCTCAAAAATCAAATATATCATCTCAAAGCTCTCGAAGCGCTCTCAATTGCTACTTTATTCTAAAACAATTCTTTTTATTTTTAAGAAGATGTTGGGTTTTTTTTACCTTTGTCAGGTAGGTGGGTCTACGCGTCATAGTCTCATTGGAGATGGGCGATAGAAAGGAGACACCGTGCACGTTAACAGGCTGTTCGCAGGGTAGTCTTACAATTTCTACCAATAACCCCAAGATCACCTTAGTTGTGAATGTAGATAAAAAATAACATAATAAAATCAAAAGCCAACTCACACACACACACACACATACACACACACACACACATACACACTCACATCCACACATACTCACACATACTCACACACACACTCGCACACACACACTCACACTCACACACTCACTCACACACACACACTCACACTCCCACACACTCCACACACACACTCCTCACACTCACACACACACTCCTACACACACACACCACTCACACCCACTAAAAACCAGCATGCAATAGTCTGCATCATTTTCTAATTCACGCTACAACCGGCACGCCCGCACACCCCACAATTTGTCTGTTTTGGCCTTAATACAAAATCACTTCTATTCCTGACAACGACATTGTCAGTCTTATGAATACATGTATCACATGGTTTATAATAAGAATTTGAATGTCATATTCATCCATTCAGTTTATTATAGTTTCCTTTCAATTATTTCATTCTTTTAAAAGAATATTCGCCAATTACATATTTGCATTGAAAAACATTCTTGATTCTTGATGTGCACACGTGTGTTCATTGTAAATCTATAAAGTGTAATATGGAAAACACAAAAAGGAAAGAAAGCAAAGTACGATTTCATATCCCCATGTTAAGGTGCACAATTTCTAACCGTTGATTGTGTATAACAAAAGACTCGCCGTTCTGTTTTCTTTTCTTGGTAATCAGGCGTGCAGGGAAGGGAGGGGTCATTCTTTTTCTTCATTAGTTTGCTATTTCTTCTTCTTTTCCTTTAAGTTAATAAAACATTAAAACTGTATGGCATATATACATGCTTAAATAACATAATGTTATGCTTGATTTTTCTCTGACATGCATACATTTTCTTACAAGTATATCAGTACGGTGACGAATCACAGCTATTTTTTTCTCCAAATTGTTTCGTTTTAAAACAACAAACCACATAATATAAATTTGCGTACATCATCATTATATCGTGTTAGAGCCTAGATAGGTCTTTGGACATTTAAATGCCCATAAATCTTAATACAATCATGGAATTCTAAAAAATTATTGAATCCACAATAATCATCAGGACAATGCACATTCATTCTTCATACAATTTTAATTATTATTTTAAAGCTCAATATCAATGGCATTTTAAACAGAATCAACACTTTTTGAACTTTTTGTTTTTGAACTGTAAACGGTTGCATGTTTTGACTGTTCTTATAATAATGTTGCTTCAAGGCAACAAAACAGAAAACGTTGACTGACACACTCAAAGCGATAGCTTTCACAATGTAGTATTTTTCCTTTCTATTCAATTCAAAGTAAAACGTAAACACCACACGATATAAATATTATTTTCCTGTATGCTTCTCTGCAACACTAATCCGAATGTAATTTGTAAAGGGCGACCTCATACCCACTGGCTTATAGTACTTACACAGACAGACAGACATACAAACAGGCTGGGACATTAACTACACTAATCTGGTAGACGTTCACTGACATTCCCAAAGTTGGCAATGCAATTACGGTGAAAATAAATAATGAATACATATATTAGATGTGATAAGACGTGTGATTGTTATAGCATTATATTATCCTTGATTTTATCTCTGACATGCATACATTTTCTTACACGTATATCAGTACGGTGAAAAATCATGCCAACATTTTTTTTCTCCAAATTGTTTATTTAGACCCATTAAAAAATTGTTATCTTTTAGACCCATTAAAACAAGTGTTATCTTTAAACCAATTTAAAAAATGTTTAGATCCATTAACAAACAATTCAAGTTAGACCAATTAAAAAATGTTTCGTTAGACCAATTAAAGAATGTTTCGTTAGACCAATTCAAAAAAATGTTTCGTTAGACCAATTAAAAAATGTTTCGTTAGACCAATTAAAAAATGTTTCGTTAGACCAATTAAAAAAAGGTTTCGTTAGACCAATTAAAGAATGTTTCGTTAGACCAATTAAAAATGTTTCGTTAGACCGTTAAAAAAACAACAACAAACCACATAATACCAATTTGCATCAGGACAACAAAGGGGGGAGACATTGACTGACAAATTAAAGCGACAGCTATTAGAATTATTCATTTCTATTCAATTATAAGTAAAACATAATGTAAACGTAAACATCACAAGACATAAATATTATTTTCCTGTAGTATGCTTCTCTGCAATACCAATCCGAATCTAATTTGAATTAAAGCACTAACTCTTACCCACTCGGTTATAGTAGTTACACAGACAGACAGTGTGACAGACACAGACAGACAGGCTGGGACATTAACTACACTAGTCTGAAGTCACCTGAACACCACATCCCCCTCCAAACTTAACAATGCAATTACGGTGTAAGAATAAATAATGAAAAAGCAAAATCTTGACAGCCCCTTGACCACTGAAGCTAAACGCTAAGATGGCAGTCCACGAATAATGATTACATGCCAGATGTTTAAAACAAAGAAGATAAAAAGAAGGAAAAAAAAGACATCATGTATGCGCCTATCTTCAAAAGTACTCGTGTTTGTCAACGTGTAAACACGATCTCTTCAAAAACCGTGTCGTACCGTTTAAAAGCAAATTTCAACGATGAAAATGATAATGATGGTGGTATTATCTGCCTGTCGTGACGATGATGTTGATAATGCTGATGATGTTGATGATGGTGGTGATGATGATGATGAGGATGTTGTTGTTGATGATGATGAATCAATGAAGGATATAATAATGAATATGATGATGATAGTGAGAGTAATAATGAGAGTGATGATAATGGTGATGATGGTGGTGTTGGTGGTTGTCGCGATGATGATGACGAGGAGGAGGAGGAGGATTATGATGATAATGATAATGGTGATGATGATGATGATGATGATAAGGGTGATGGTGATGCTTATGAGGATGTTAAAGTCTACGATAGAGGTGATTGTGATGGTGATGAGGATTATGACAATGATGATGATGGTGACGGTGTGGATGATGATGGTGATTATGATGAAAGATTGACATATCAAGTTTTCTTCTTCTTTTTACAAAACTTAACATAAGTTTGAAGGCATCTTTACTTAATTGTGTAATTGCAGATAAATATCTATTAAGTTGTAAAATAAAAACATGTTCATGCATTCTTTGTTGTTTGTTTTTTAAGGGGTATTTTTGTTGTGTGGAATACAGCATCATTTGATTTATCTATGAAAGGAAGATAGATGATATAAATAAATCATTATATATATATACACGACCATTTAGTTTATATATGTATATTTATACATATATGTATATAATATATAGCCAAACGTAATAGCGAAAAGAAAAATCAATCACTCGTTGGTCTGATAAATAAAAATAAAATCCAGTTCATTCAAGGCCCTTGTGTCGATAGGGACCGGATCTTATCCTGGTTTTCTTATAACATGGAGATGGCCAAGTGGACATAAAGTTAGTCTGTCGCAGATTTGTACTCCCAATCTGGTGTATGACTCCTATTTGCATCTGGTTTTAGTTCAGTGTCTTTCCTATCGTCAGGATTTGAACCCAAGACCTCACAAGTCGGGGACTTTACCGCTAGGCCATCGACGCCTCGTTGGTTAGGTAGATAAATCGATATGTTATAGACGGATATATAAATAGGTAGATAGATGTACATAAGGATTTGGACGGATGAAATGTGTTATATAGGTCATATAAGTTAAGCAATGCATAATAATATGCCTAATTATATATATATATATATATATATATATATACTAGAAGACCTATACATATATAACGATTGATAGATTGATTGAGGGATGGATGAATAGATAGACGGATAAATAGAAGCTGGTGGACGAACGCTAGTATGAAGAAAAACCACAGTTGAGAGAACGAGAATATAGACTAACATCGAGAGAGAGAGAGAGAGTCAGAGAGAGAGAGTCCCAGTAGATGTTATAACGTAAGATGGAGAAGAGAGAGAGAGATTTGAGAGAGAGAGAGAGAAAGAGAGAGAGAGAGAGAGAGAGAGAGAGAGAGAGAGAGATGATTTCAGAGAAAAGAAGGGAGTGAGGCAGAGAGAGAGAAAGAGAGAGAGAGGGGGACAGACAGACAGACGGACACACAGACATAACAGTCAGTAAAAAGATGTAGAGGATAATTTGATGAGAAAGGCAGACTGAAGAGCTAAGAGACAGACAGACAGATAGATAGAGAGACAAAAATTGAGAGAGAGTTATGAGATTACAAGAGAGAGGGAGGAGAGATTGGTTTCAAGAAGAATGGAGAGAGAGAATGAGGGCAATACGCGATGAGGAAATTTGAAGAGAGAGAGGGGGGTGGGGTGACAGATCAGTGATTATAGTTTCAGACTTAGATAATCCAATTGGATTCTTGGATCTAATAGATAAACTCAACCAGGTCACTTTGAAGAATTGTAGAGAGACTCTTGTCTTTTATAGCAATAGTAATAGTAGAATGAGAGATAGAGAGATAGCCGAGAAGATAGATAGGCTTTAGATAGATAGATAGATAGAGAGAGAGATAGAGAGAGAGATAGATAGAGAGAGATAGATAGATAGATAAGATAGAGAGAGAGATAAAATATTAGATGATAGAAGACAGAAAAGAAGACAGATAGATGAAATGTTGAGATTGAGAGATGAGGTGATGCAGATTAAAAACACATGAGAGATAACTAGAGCTAAGAAAAATAGTACGTCCCTCACTGCACAGAGAGAGAGTTGTTGAGAGTTGTTTGTGTTTGAGAGTATCAACACAGAGGAAGAAAAAGAATGACAGACAAACAGTAAGACAGACATACCGAAGAAGAAGAAGAAGAAGAGAGAAGAGAGAGAGAAGAGAGAGAAGAAGAAGAAGAAGAAGAAGAAGAAGAAGAGAGAAGAAGAAGAGAAGAAGAAGAAGAAAAGAAGGAGAAAACAGACGGAACACAGACAGAAGTCAAACAGACAGACAGTCAGACAGAGAAGAAGGCATACTGAAAGAAGAAGACATACAGACAGACGAAGAAGAAGAACAAAGACGTTGATAACAGTTAGAAGAACAACAAGGGTGGACAAAAGAAGAAGAAGAGCGGCTGAAGTTAAGAAGCAATACGCGAAGAAATTTCAATTCTGTGGCACTAGCTCTTCTGCCTCGATCAATTGAATTAAGAAGAGATAATTCGATTGGATATGTGGATCTGATAATAGAAGAAGAAGAAGAAGATTAAGTTTCCTTTTAAGAACCTTAAGAAGAAGAAGGTAGTTTTTACATAAAGAAGCCTCTCAAAAGTTTGATTAAGAAGATGTAAAAGAAGAAGAAGAAGAAGAAGAACAAGTATTGAAGCAGAAAAAGAAGAAGAAGAAGAAGAAAACAGAAGAAAAGAAGTGGCATGAAGAAGATTAAAAACACATGTTGTTATAACTAAGCTAGCAAAATAGTATGAACAAGAACATAGCTCTGAAGTTGTCCTGTTGTTTATGAAATTTGTATCAACATGAAAATCGTTAGAACAAGAAAAAGAAAGAACAAGAACAAAAAGAAGAAGAACAAGAAGAAGAACAAGAACAAGAACAAGAAGAAGAAGAAGAACAAGAACAAGAACAAGAAGAAGAAGAACAAGAACAAGAACAATAACAAGAACAAGAACAAGAACAAGAACAAGAAGAACAAGAAGAAGGAGGAAGAAGAAGAACAACAAGAAGAAGAAGAACAAGAACAAGAACAAGAACAAGAACAAGAAGAACAAGAAGAAAAACAAGAGCAAGAACAAGAACAAGAACAAGAACAAGAACAAGAACAAGAACAAGAACAAGAAGAACAAGAAGAACAAGAAGAACAAGAAGAAGAGGAGAAGAAGAAAAACAAGAAAGACGAAGAACAACAAGAAGAACAAGAACAAGAACAAGAACAAGAACGAGAACCAGAATAAAAACAAAAACAAGAACAGGAACAAAAAGAACAAGAAGTATAAGATGAACAAGAGGAAGCGAAAAAATTCCACAATGTAGAAAGCGAATTTCGTCTTGACACTAATGTAAACAACAACAAAAATACCAACAGCCACATAAACAACAATAAAGACAATAACAAAAATATGATAATAGGTGGCGTCGGTGGCCGAATGGTTTAGACTGTCGGATTTGGACCATGAGATCCCGAGTTTGAATCCTATGAAGTTAGATCTGACATTGTGATGAATGAATGAATGAATGAAAGAATATCTTCATTCATTGGTCGTCTGTCGTTGTGTTCTTTGGGAAAGACACGTAACACACTTTTCCTCACCTGGCCTGGGTGCAATGGCTATAAGCACTATCTTAGGAGTGAAATCCCTGCATCAGACTAGAGTCCTGTCCATGCGGTGATTGTTATCCCCTTTCCCATTTCATGCTATAGAAACCGGGATAATCTTGCCCGATAATACTAATGTTGGTGATAATAATTATCATTGTCATGATTATTATCATTGTTTTATATATTTCTATTTTTATTAGGGCTCTTTTGCTATATCTATGATTATCATTATATTATTACGCTATAATGTTATTGTATGTAATTATCATTATCATCATCATAATCATCATTATTATTATTATTATTATTATTATTATTATTATTATTATTATTATTATTATCATAATTATTATTATCATTATTATTATTATAATTAGTATTGTTTATTAGCATTATTATTTTATTGTTATTATTATTGTTATTATTATTATTATTATTATTATTATTATTATTATTATTATTATTATTATTATTATTATTATTATTATTATTATTATTATTTTGTTGTTGTTGTTATTATTATTATTATTATTATTATTATTATTAATATTATTATTATTATTATTATCATTTTATATTACTGTTTTTATTATTATTATTATTATTATTATTGAAATTATTATTATTATTACAATTATTATTATTATTATTATTATTATTATTATTATTATTATTGTTGTTGAACTTTATTATTATTATTATTATTATTATTATTATTATTATTATTATTATTATTATTATTAATATTATTATTATTATTATCAAATTATAATTTTATCATTATTTATTATTACTATTTTTATTATTATTACTATTATTATTATTATTGTTATAATTATTATGGCTTATTACTTATTATTATTATTATTTTTTTATTATTATTATTATCATATTATTATTATTATCATTATCTTATTGTTATTATTATTATCATTATTATTAGTAGTAGTATTATCAGAGCTAGAATTATCGGATTTAGTTTTATTATTGTTTTTGTAATTATTAATATGACTATTATTGTCTTATTATCCTTATGATTTAAATAGGATATATACACTGCTATGACGTTTTCAACTATTGATTATTGTTATCGTTGTTATTTCTGTCTAATTTTTGTTGTTAGGCTGTTACTATTTTGTTATGGTTGCATTATTATGTTATTAACATGTTTTTATTATTTTTGGTATTGTCACTATTGTTATTATCAATATTATTATTAAGATTATCATTATGTTATTGTTATTATTATTATTATTATTATTATTATTATTAAATAAAATTATTATTATTATTATTATTATTATTATTATTATTATTATTATTATTATCATTATTATTATTAATATTTCAGTTATTATTATGATTATTATTATCATCATTATTATTATTATTATCATTAGTATTATTATTATTAGTAGTATTATTATTATTACTATTATTATTATTATTATTATTATTATTATTATTAGCATTATTATTATTATTACTATTATTATTATTATTATTAGCATTATCATTGCTATTATCATTAACAGCATTATTGTAGCAGTAATTATTAATAGGACTATTATTGTCTTATTAGCATATGATTATAATATATTGTTACTATCACTATTGTTATTGTTATCGTTGTTATTTCTGTCTAATTTTTCAGTTGGTTGTTAGTATTGTTGTTATGGTTGCTATTATGTTATTAGCAGTTTTTATTATGGTAGTTACTATTGTTAGTATTAATAGCATTAGTAGTATCAATATTAGTGTTATTATTATTATCATCATCATTATTATTATTATCATTATTATTGTTAATATTTAATTATTGCTTGATTTTTATCGTTATTATTATATATTATCATTAGTAGTAGAATGTAGTAGTAGTAGTAGTAGTATGGAATTATTAGTAGTATATTCACTGTAGTAGATGATGATGATGATGATGATGATGTATGAGTAGTAGTGATGATGATGATGATGATGATGGTGGTGGTGGTGGTGATTAGTAATCAGTAGTTAACATAATCATATTCGCTTAGTAATTGTAGAATTATAGTACCACCATCGTAGCTTTATTCTTCCTATTACTAGAGTAGTAGTAGTAGTTAGTAGTAGTAGTAGTAGTAGTAGTAGTAGTCAATATAATTTTAGTAATAACGTAGTAGTAATAGTAGTGGAGTAGAAGTCAAAGGCGAAATAGTAGTAGTAGTAGTAGTAGTAGTAGTAGTAGTAAGTAATAGTAGTAGCAGTAGTAGTAGTAGTAGTCGGGTAGTAGTAGTAGTAGTAGTAGTAGTAGTAGAAGTATTAGTAGTAGTAGTAGTAGTAGTAAGTAGTACATCCAGTATAAATATTGTCTTTACATGTTGTTATTGTTGTTGCTTTCATTTCTGTCGTTATGTTATATTTATCATTATCGGGACATATTCCTGACTGAATTATTAATGTTATTCTGACATCACATTGTGTGATGATGATGATGATATTATTAGATCTAGATTCTAAATACTGTTAACATAATCATATTCGCTTCTGATTGTCAGCATTATCACCACGAAACCATCGGCTTTATTCTTCTTTATTACTAGACCTGTTATTTACCATGTGTACTCACTATCTCAATATAATTTTCTTAGTGTCCCTATCCCAATCGTCATCGTCACCATCGTCAAAATTGCCTTCAGCCTCATGACCATAAACAATATTATCATCACCTTCATAATCATCTTCATCAGCAATAGCAACAGCAACAGTAACAGCAACAGCAACAGCAACAGCAACAGCAACAGCAGCCGCAGCCGCAGCAGCAGTGGTAGTAACATCAGCATTGACATCAATATTATACTGCTGTTAGCATTGTTATTATCATCATTGTCGTAAGTATTAATTGTATGGTCACTATGATTCATTAAAAGACTAAGAGTCTCAATATGTTCAAAAGTATATGAAAAAGCCATCTTTTCAGGCAAACTCCCCTTGAATAGATTCTAAAATGTTTAGATCCAAGTATGTCTGTTGATAACGATATTGTACATGAAGCGTAAAGAGCATGAATGTAATTCATGAGATATGCGCTAAAGAAATGCTATCTATCTATCTATTCTATTCTTATTATTATTATCATTATTATTATTATTATTATTCTTATTCTTATTTATTATTATTATTATTATTCTTATTCTTATTTCTTCTTATTATTATTATTATTATTATTATTATTATTATTATTATTATTATTATTATTATTATTATTATTATTATTATTATTATTATATTATTATCATCATTATTTCGCACATAACTTTTGTTTCTACCGGTATATATTTCTTTCAGTTTGTTATTTTTTTGTGTAGTGTTATAAGATCGCTATAGCATCTATCACAACTAGCTTGTTCGTCTTAGATGTCGTTACCTGATGTCACATTTAAAATGATGTTTCCTGATGTCACATTTACAATGTTGTTACCTGATGTCACATTTACAATATTGTTACCTGATGTCACATTTACAATGATGTTTCCTGATGTCACATTTACAATGTTGTTACCTGATGTCACATTTAAAATGATGTTTCCTGATGTCACATTTACAATGTTGTTACCTGATATCACATTTACAATGTTGTTACCTGATGTCACATTTACAATGATGTTTCCTGGTTGAAATAAGAGAGTATCCAAAACACCAAAATTCATGTATGCTCACATATGCATTTGTATGTTATTGCTTGGTGTCACATTTACAACTGAAAAAGAAAAAAACAGCAAAAAATAATAACAACCACAAAAAATAACCAATAACAACAACATTAAAATGTATTAAAGCGAATGAGAATTCAAAGTACTGAACTTATATCATCAGAATAATCAAGGTAGGCCTATAACACATACAATCACCACGCAAAGAAAGCAACATAAAGATTCCGTTTTTTAACTCCAAAAAAAAAAAAAAGAAGAATATTTTTTTAAAACTACACAGGTCCTTTTGGGGGTTATTGTGACATTTTAGTGAATGTGTCCAGATTTATCAACGGATTAGCGGCTCATCAAAGCGAGATAACTCACGTGTACTTCCTCCCCGAATGTGATCAAATGACAGAAACAAATCAGCTCACTACACCATGGTAACTTCTTGGTCCACGCCTTGCGTCGAGTCTACGTTTTCCTTCTTCTATAAAAATGTGACATGCTTGGCGCATCATGTCTCCGCCAACAAAGCTTACAACGTCACCAATGTCATTTATAATACACCACAAGAGATTTGTACTGGCCTGTGTGGCAGGTAGGAGGACAGGAGAGAGAATGTCACAAATTTGATCTCAGGAACCGATGTTTTTCCCATTACTAGGCTCAGTGTAGGATTTTTACATTGTCAACTAGAACGATTGAGATTTTTACTATTCATATGTGTGTGTGGGTGTGTGTGTTATATTGTGATCGTGTGTGTGTTTTTCTCCCTTTTTTAATCTTCTTGTGATCGTGTAAATATAATACTATATCCCTCAGAGAAGTCCACACACTAACCAGGAAGGAAAAGGAGGGAGGGGGGGCGAGCGGGAGTTTGGCTGCCTTATCCCATTGACAATAACGTCTTTATTATCATTACTGCTAAAAGGGGGCGTTTGTCCATTTGGTTGTTGGCTTTTGCCTCTGTTTCATGGGTTCTTTCTTCTATCTCTTTATTTTCATAGCTTAATGCAAGCCATCTTTGGTTTCCGCCTCATTTCCATTCTTTCAATCAGATGTTTTTCACTCTGTAAGTTACGTTCTTTGTTCTTTTCGTTTCTTTTCTGTTTTGTCTTTTTGTTTGTTCGTTTGTTTGATGAGCGCTTTTTTCTTATTTTTTCTTATTTGTTGTTGTTTTAGGTTGTTGCTTTTTTTTTTACACACTTCCATGATCTCATGGGTTGCAGGTAGTTTTTGGGAGTTTTTTTAAAGCTACAACTGTTTATACTCTAGGATCAAAAGACTTTGTTTGGTTACAGTCACGCTTGGACCAAATTGCGTCCCAATTGATACCCAGGGATCAGTTACACCTATCCATATATATACTCTCAAATCAAACGTGTCTATACAATTTGGTACTCTAGGACCATCTGCATCTATCGCTATAGATACTCTCGAATTAAATGTTTCTATGCTTTTTGGTAATCTAGGACCAATAGTGAAGGAAATGACATTGAATAACATTAAGCCCCATCGGAACAAAGACGAGACAAATACAAGGAATAGACAGACAAAAACATTGGCCATTATGAAGATCGAACCCGTGACCTCTGCGTCGGCACCCATCGCCTTGCCATGAAAGGAAAGCGTGCTACCAACCAAGCTAACTTCACTCCAGGAACTTCTTTCCTTTCATGGCGAGGCGATGGGTGTCGATCCACAGAGGTCGCGTGTTCGATCCTCGTGGTGGCCAGGGTTTGTTTCTGTCTTTTCCTTGTATTTGTCTCGTCTCTGTTCCTATGGGTCTTTAATATTATTTAATGTCATTTCCTTCATTTTCGACATGCCCCTTGCCTCGCTGTTTGTCTAGGACCAATAGTTTTACATATTTCCGTATATGTATTCTCGAATAAAATGTGTTTATGTGTTTTGATACTCTAGAAGCAATCAATTTATATTGCATCTATCCCTATAGGTACACTTGAATCAAATGTGTATATGTCTTTTGGTACCCCAGTACCTATTGCATCTATAACTATACTTACTCTCGAATCACTTGTGATAAGCGAATCTGAATGAAGACTTGACCACAAAACACAAGCATTCGCTGTGGTTAGTTTGCACAAACAAATAGACTGACATTACTATTAATTTCTTTCTCTAGGCTACCTCTTCCTGACGTTTTCAGTTTTTCTTCTCAGAAGGCAAAATTTCATTGCTTTAATGCCCCTTTTATACCTTCTTTCCAATTTATCCGAGGCCTGCCTTTTGGTCTTTCGCCTTGGGTTTTTAGGATTGTAGTATATTGATACCTTCGACTGTTACCGTTAGTTGCCACACACGATCAAACCATACTGACCGAAATGTTTGTGACTTGACAAACTTCAGAAAAGTATAATCGTCTGTGGGCGCTTTATATTAAGATGTATTGTATTTGTGCATAATGATATTTTAGTCGACACAAACACAGAGGCAGACATGCGCACTCTCTCTCTCTCTCTCTCTCTCTCTCTCTCTCTCTCTCTCTCTCTCTCTCTCTCTCTCTCTCTCTCTCTCTCTCTCTCTCTCTCTCTCTCTCTCTCTCTCTCTCTCTCTCTCTCTCTCTCTCTCTCTCTCTCTCTCTCTCTCTCTCTCTCTCTCTCTCTCTCTCTCTCTCTCTCTCTCTCTCTCTCTCTCTCTCTCTCTCTCTCTCTCTCTCTCTCTCTCTCTCTCTCTCTCTCTCTCTCTCTCTCTCTCTCTCTCTCTCTCTCTCTCTCTCTCTCTCTCTCTCTCTCTCTCTCTCTCTCTCTCTCTCTCTCTCTCTCTCTCTCTCTCTCTCTCTCTCTCTCTCTCTCTCTCTCTCTCTCTCTCTCACCACCCCCCCCCCCCCACACACACATAGGATTCTTGATAATCATACTAGTACCAATGACGGTGGTGATCTCATGGTGATTTAATTAGGAACAGAGTTTGAACAACATAATGAGAAATGAAACTAAAAGAAGTAGGACCTACCAAAAGCATGTCTGCTCATCCACAGAGAGAGAGAGAGAGAGAGAGAGAGAGAGAGAGAGAGAGAGAGAGAGAGAGAGAGAGAGAGAGAGAGACAGACAGACAGACAGACAGACAGACAGACAGACAGACAGACAGACAGACAGACAGACAGACAGACAGGGAGACAGAGAGAGAGAGAGAGAGAGAAAGAGAGAGAGAGAGAGAGAGAGAGAGAGAGAGAGAGAGAGAGAGAGAGAGAGAGAGAGAGAGAGAGAGAGAGAGAGAGAGAGGAGAGAGAGAGAGAGAAGGAGTGAGCGCAAAGCAGCCAGATTGTAAATTGAGGTAAAAACAACAATGGGACAGACAGACATGCAGGTAAGTAGTCAAATTGTACGCAAAGACAGAAAAAAAAAAAGAGATAAGACGAATACAGAAAGAGGCAATGAGAAATCGATGACCTTGGCCCTACCACAAGTCGTTTTGATCATGTGACCGAAACTGGTTAGGCCTCGATCCACGTGTACATAGTTTGTAATGTAATGTTGAGGGGAAAATGGCAAAAAAAAGATTCAAGTCAATAACAGATCACTGATCGAGTTTTTTGGATTTTGAAATGTGAGCGCACTCATGCATGTAAATGTTATTATTTGGCAAAGTATGTCTCTGGCCTTGAAAGATAACGTCAGAGAATTATTACATATCTTCCTCTTATTTCCACAGCAATTACTCTCGCAGTGTTTCATGGAAGGGTGGTGTTCCCCAGTTTCTCAGGAGGAGAAATAAGCAAAAAGTACCGTTGATTGACTATTTGTCGCAAAGGACCAATATAACCGAAGAAGTATTTAAAAATCGGCACCTCCGCTGTCATCTCCATCCTCCATTAGCGTGGGTGTCAACTATGTGCAAGTGGAAGTAGTCTACCGTACCAAGGGCGCATACAGGAAGAGGCAGGGTTGGCATTTACGGGGCTGGGGGTGGGGGCGGGGTGAAGGGAATCCAGGTACTTTATACCACACCCGTCTTCAAATCTGGCTTCCTGTGTGAGATTCAAAAGTCTTCACTTTATGTTCTAGAGTTGACGTGGGATTGACTCTAGCTTTTCGTGTAGGCCGAAACACTTTTTTGGAGTGCTCCCTATACAAGACGAAAGCAGAAAGAAAGAAAAGAAGAAAGAGCTGAAGATGAACATTTAAGACTGCTGTATTCAATGATCAGCTTTATTATATTTGGCATTACTATAGAACAGCATCTCATTTGAATCAAACCTATTTGTTATTTAGTAACTAGTCGTGTAGTGGGGGGGATAAATGGATTGATCTCGGACCTGGTACTGGTAGAGGGCGTATTAACACAATTCTAGTGCGTTGGAAAAGATCACCTTGTAGAACAAAACAATACGGAAAAGGGGATACAAAACGCTGAGGCAAGGGCATTGTCAAAAGTGAAGGATAATGACATTAAACAATAATAAAACCCCAAGGAAAAGACAGAAAAAGGAGCGTTGTTACCTTGATTGGTAGAGCAATCTCTTTTCATGGCGAGGCGATGGGTTCCGAGGCAGAGGTTGCCGGTTCAATCCCCATGGTGGCCACATTTTTTTCTTTCTATTCTTTATATTCAGTTCGTCTTTGTTTCTATGCGGCTTTGGTGTTGTTTAATGTCCCCATCCTTCACTATATATTATAAGGTACGGACCGAAAGGCCGACATATCAATAAAAAAAATATAGATAGCTACTTGCAACATAGATTAATAGATAGTATACCAGTAGATATATATATATATATATATATATATATATATATATATATATATATATATATATATATATATATATATATATATATCATCCACAACCATAGCCTTGAATACCAATTACATGCAGATGACACTCAGCTCTTTTTCGTATTAACAAAGGCGATGTCGAAGCATTCAGAATCCGTATTGAAGATTGCATCGACAACATTCGAAAACTGATGGCAATGAACTAACTAAAACTAAACGATGACAAAACTGAGCTAACTGTATTTCGTATACTAGGGTCTAAAATTTTACTCAATCAGCTGAGAGTCGGCGACGCTTCCATCAAATCCTCAGTGTTGGTGTACTGGGCTTAGGAGTTTACCTCGACCAATTTTATGTCAATGAAAGAGCACGTCACAAAACTGTGACAGTCTGTCCATTTCCAATTTGAAACATAGGGCGAATTAGAAACATGATAGACACAGATACAACCAAACTACTGGTTCATGCAGCCATGACTAATCATATTGACTATTGAAATTCACTTTTGTACCTTCTCCCTAGGTGCACCATCCAGCGATTACATAAAAACTCAACAATAAAAAAAGCAAGGATAGTAACTAAAAACAAAATCAGAGGAGCATGTCACACAAGTCCTGAAATTTCTTCACTAGCTGCCAATGCCAATCATTTTAAGAATTCAATTTAACATTGCCTTTCGGATTTGTGAGTTTGTTTGGGGTTTTGTTGTGTTTTTCTCTTCTGTCCGTGACAGTAAGAGTTTGTTTGTTTTGGGATTTATCGTGTTATGTTATTTTGTTGGTTTACTTTATTTTGTTTTGCTTATTTTATGATGATAGTTTGGGTTTGTTAATTGTTGGGTTCTTTTTTTCTTTTGTGTTCTTTTCAGCATTTTCATAGTGTCAATTTACATATATTTTGGTCAATGGTGTTTTATTTGGTATTTCCACACGGTATTTAAGTTTCCTAAAACAAAACCCCCAAAAAACACACACACACACACACACACACACACACACACAAAAGCGAAGATAACCATAGAAGAAACAATAAAACGATGTCCCCCTAAATAAAAAAAAGCATAAAAATACAACGATACAAATAAAGCAACAGATCAAAGAGTACCTTATATGATAATACAACAATGTGAATACCATTAACAAAAACAAGAAATTACTTTGGAAACGTCCTTTACTCAACTGTCAATCCATGTTAGGAACAACATGGTATTATTACAAACGAATTGAGGGAAAGGGGAAGATGATTGAAGAAATAATGCCTGCTAATACACGCTACTTCGTGCTCCAGATAAAGATGGACTGTAATGTCAAAGTGTAGACAAGGTCTTAAGCCAGATATTACCAAATGCTATACTGGAAGTAAGGTCGACCGTGTGATCACGATGGACTCTTAGACCAGACATCCAGACATTTTACCAGCTAAACAAGTACATACTATATAAAGGATAGACATGGGCAAAGTCAAAATACACTATGAACATTATTTTAATTTACATAATATCCTAGATGTGAATATTGTCGGTGACTAGACCTGAACATATATCAACTTAAGAAAACGTTTCATCATTTTTTTTCAAACCTAGGACGGCAGGATTGAATGTGTTTTTGTTCATGTTCAATCGACTGTTAGCTAGCACCATTGGCTAGACTGGTTAACATAAAAAGGATCATTGATTGACAAGTAAAGATATAGAGAGAGTAGGTGTCCGATGACGCTGCTGCCTACAAAGAAACATGAATAAAAGTATACCGGTAATACGGAGGAAGGCCGTGTAACAAGGATAAATCTCATTATATATCGATTTATGATTGTCTTAACGCTTTCAATAAAATTCTATATTCTAATTCTAACCATTTTAGCAACGGTTATATTTCGCCCAGTCTAGTGTGATTTCCATAAACAAAGGATTTCCTTGTACGCGTATTCTCGTCGTTTCTCGTTTCGAACACCTGTCGTGAAGCTGTCATGGCTGCTCATAGCTACCTCGCAGTAAATGGTATGACTATGAGTCTATGAGTATTCCCACTGGTGTTCCGTTACGGTTGAATAAGACGATGAATGCCCTTTTCGTTAAAAAAAAATATTTACCGTGAACTCTTGTTTGACGACTGTGATAATGTGAGGAGACGAGGATGTTTATATTGTATTATGAATGCTTGAAGTGTTTGAAGAATGAACAACTCAATATTATGGTTGAAACCTTCAGCTTCGATCCATCCATGTACATTTTTGAATTGAGTGACACTTTTTCTTGGTTTTATGGCTTTTGTTTTGGATTTATTTTTATTTTTTAATTGTACATAGACTATTTGATTCCAAGTTAACGAAGACGTTACGAGAGGAAAACTACTCCTAAGCGACTTGGTATCGTTCAAGATAGTACCCTATTTGGTGTCTATAGGTTTAGCTGGAAAAGTTTCGAGTCCTCACGAGTTACTTGGTATCGTTCAAGATGGTACCCTATTTGGTGTCTATAGGTTTAGCTGGAAAAGTTTCGAGTCCTCACGAGTTACTTGGTATCGTTCAAGATGGTACCCTATTGGTGTCTATAGGTTTAGCTGGAAAAGTTTCGAGTCCTCACGAGTTACTTGGTATCGTTCAAGATGGTACCCTATTGGTGTCTATAGGTTTACTTGGAAAAGTTTTGAGTCCTCACGAGTTACTTGGTATCGTTCAAGATGGTACCTATTTGGTATCTATAGGTTTACTTGGAAAAGTTCCGAGTCCTCACGAGTTCATTAAATTTGTTGGTTTGTTCACGTCACTTTTCGAATTACCCTTTTTCCCTGTTTTGTGTTTCATAATGTGTCTTGCTTGCTCCAACCAGAAAGAGACTACTTTCACATTATCACCAAAATAGTATACTCATGACAGCCTGTATTGTTTGTTTGTGTGTAGACACACGAATATGTTCATCTGTATTTAATGTGTGCGTGTGCTCGGGTATGTTATGTGTGAGTGTATATGTGTATGTCTATGCGCGCGTATGTTTTGTGAAAGAATGTCCATGTATTTGCATAAAATAGTCACAACGATTGATCCAACCTACGGAATAGTACAGAGTAGAGCACATTTACCCATATGTACAAACAATAATATATGTAAATATGAAATCATGAACAACAACACAACAATTAGTCTGGATATATTATTTTAAGGAGAGAAAGACATATTGGTCGCTTTCGTTGTTTGTCATCTGCCTGCGTGTCTTTCAATGGAGGAAAGCGCCCTCTACCGCTGTGACTTTTATTCTTTTCTTTTTTTTCTTTTGTGTGTGTGTGTGTGTACCTCGTGTGCGATTCCATGATAAACGTTGAGTGATCGTGTTCTTCTTCCCGTGAGACACCTCTCAACTCCGCCCTCTTCCCCGTTCACTCTGCCCTCAGATGATGAATTGAGGAGCGTGACAAGCGCTCGTCCCGGACGCAATAAAAAATAGGTAATGCGTATTTTAAGAACACGTCAGTCGGACAGCGTTGTCGTCGGTGGTGGAGAGAGGCTGGGACAAAAAATGCCTATGTAAGACGACTGTGTGAACACATGCATGTCACTGTCTTATTTTTGTTATTTATTTGGTCATAACAAGGATAAGCTACACTCGTTGAGACTACGTTGAAACAAACAGCTTAGCACAAGAGCACGTCATAGCACTAAACGTTCACTCACGACAGTCGTAATTAGGTTTTATGCCTTCCTTGGGTGTGAATGTTTATTTCTATTTGGCAGACAGATAGATGACCTCCTGAGTGCGGAGGCCCCCATCAGCATTCTTTTCATTAACTGTAACAGAGAAATATTTATTTTGAAATGCAAATTTGAAATAACATCATCCATTTTGTAGAATGACATAACCTGGCGCGTCTAAAAGTAAATATTCCAGTTTTCACAGATACAGCTATCATATTTCACTACCCATCTATCTCACTTTCATTATCTATCTATCTATCTATCTATTTATTTATCTATCTATCTATCAATCTATCTATCTATCTATTTATCTATCTATCTATCTGTTTATCTATCTATCTGTATATCTATCTATCTATCTAACTATCTATCTCTCTCTCTCTCTCTCTCTCTCTCTCTCTCTCTCTCTCTCTCTCTCTCTCTCTCTCTCTCTCTCTCTCTCTCTCTCTCTCTCTCTCTCTCTCTCTCTCTCTCTCTCTCTCTCTCTCTCTCTCTCTCTCTCTCTCTCTCTCTCTCTCTCTCTATATATATATATATATATATATATATATATATATATATATATATATATATATATATATATATATATATATATATATCTGTCTGTCTATAATCTATCTATCTATATATATGTCTGTCTATAATCTATCTATCTATCTATCTGCCTATAATCTATATATCTATATATCTATCTATCTATCTATCTATCTATCTATCTATCTATTTATCTATCTATCTATCTATGTGTATATATATATACATGTACATATATATATACATATATATATATATATATATATATATATATATATATATATATATATATATATATATATATATTAGTCTATCTATCGAGGGGACTTGGTGTTCCAGAGGCAAGGTATCGACCTCTCAACCAAAAGGTCGTGGCTTCATGCCCCAACGGTTGAAACCTTTCTCGAGTTGTTTCGAGTAAAACTATCTCCCCTCTCCCGGTCCAGGTAGGTGGATTGACACCAGTCCAATAGAAGGCGAACGATAAAAAAGGAGGTCCTATGTGCAAATCAAAACGCGCTGTGCACATTTTGGCTGTTTACAGGACAGTCTGGGCAAATTAAGAATCCTACCAAAAACCCACCTTACTTGTGTATGTGGATAAAATAAATGAAAATAACATTTTAAAAATATATATATTTATTTATTAATCTATCTATTTATCTGTCTATCTATTTATCTATCTATCTATCTATCTATCTATCTATCTATCTATCTATCTATCTATCTATCTATCTATCTATCTATCTATATATCTCTCTATATATATATATATTTATCCATCTATCTACCTACCTATCTACCTATCTTTCTATCTATCTATCTAAATGTCTATCTATCTATATATCTATATATCTAACTATATATCTAGCTATCTATGTATATGTCTATACCCCCATTTATTCGCTCACTGTTTCTCTATCCATTACACAGACATAGATCTATATTTGCACGTATACCTACACATGTAGATATTACAGACGTGCCTCATAAGTAAAAGGGACCAAAGACACACAATGTCATGGCACTCCATGAGCTGGCGATTTGTCATGTTTCATCGCCACGCCTGTCATAAAGACAACCCACAAGGCTGCCTCCAAGATCATAAAAGAAATGATTCGTCAATAAGTACAACGGAAATGGGGACTGATCACCTCACTTCCGGAAATAAAAGCAGTCGAATTAACCCGGGACTGTAGACCTATAGCATTGTCTAGGCCCGCTCACTAATTTGATCAAATCGAAAATTTCAAAAGTTGGTGTGTACAAAATGATCTGCAGCTCAATGCGTTAAAAACAAAAGAGCAAATTTTTAATTCAAAATGCATTACCAAAGATATAAAGCGAGTTGAAATACATCTCCAAGACGTTGAAATAGTCGAAGAATTTAAGTATCTTGGTGTTTTAATCAACAA
>JAXRKP010000207.1:232500-282500 GCA_037039925.1 Doris montereyensis
CTGCAATATCACAGCTATTTTGTTAACTAAATATCTATAAAAAAAAAAAAAAGAAATAAAAGTTTTAATATAGTGTTGAGCAAATAAAAACTTATGTTGCCATGCATTATGTCATTGCTACAATAATAATCTGAGCTTACTTATACTATAGATAAAGTGGCTTAGGCAATAATATATAATATAAAGGAAAAACATCTCGTGACCATATTTTTTTTCCGGCACGATTGTCATGACAATATTGCCTTCATTTTACCACAATCCCAATATGTACTATTGGTTCAACTTCATCGTAAAATCATAACACGCTGTACGTAGAAACTGTATCATCTAGAAAAGTAAGACTTCGCTTAAAGATGTAAATAATCCTGCAAATTTGCGTGAGCCCATTGATTGTTCACTAGCATGGACCTTGTGCAAAAAACAAAAAAAACATGTTTTTTATCACCCTTTAAGCTCATTATAAAGGAAGTAGTACAAATGATTTCTTGTAAAACATCGCAAGCACCTTCCGGTCAAATAGTAGCCAACTCGTACACCATCCGCGTTTCCACTGGTCAGGCCAGGTCGAAGAGTTGTAATGGCTCCGGCGGCCTACACGAGCCAGACATCTGGATTTCCAGTTGTATTGAAATGATCGCCCAGTCTCAAATCGATATTCTGGCCGATTGCAGGCGTCAAATATATTTCTTCTATCGATATTAACATGGTTTTGTTTTAAGTTTTAGATCTATATCTAGAATCTAAAAATCTCCGGAAAGAGCTTAGCCACTATAAGTGCATGTACTAGTAATCGAATACCCATCGCCAGAGCACACTCACTGTCTTCACGCAAACATTTTCACGTTTGTTTCAACTTACAACAATTATGTTTCATTATCTAAATGTAGAATCGACATCAACGCATTGTTCTTGCCGACTGCATTCTACTCAGATCTACAATTCCGCCACCCTGAGAAATTGTCCACACATTGTCATAATATTCTCAGCCTTTCAGAGAACTGGGCTGTTCGGCTTTGACTAAGACACTACGCCACTGTGAACACTGCCACATATTATAGTTATAGTCTACACGACAAGTCTCTTGATTCCTTTCATGTGCCTCGCAACATAAACATGGACAACGTCCAGTAGTAGGCGATCACAAAGTCACAAGTTACTGTTAATGTATGTAATAAATGCCAAGAAGGTGTTAACAAGGGACCTTTATAGCTGTGGTTGTTTGGATCCCTTCCGGTATTTCATCACATTTTGTTTTTAATAATATGATTATAGCCGCACACATTGCCTGTGTGTATGTCTGTCTGTGTGTATGTCTGTCTGTCTGTATGTCTGTCTGTCTGTCTGTCTGTCTCTCTCTCTCTCTCTCTCTCTCTCTCTCTCTCTCTCTCTCTCTCTCTCTCTCTCTCTCTCTCTCTCTCTCTCTCTCTCTCTCTCTCTCTCTCTCTCTCTCTCTCTCTCTCTCTCTCTCTCTCTCTCTCTCTCTCTCTCTCTCTCTCTCTCTCTCTCTCTCTCTCTCTCTCTCTCTCTCTCTCTCTCTCTCTCTCTCTCTCTCTCTCTCTCTCTCTCTCTCTCTCTCTCTCTCTCTCTCTCTCTCTCTCTCTCTCTCTCTCTCTCTCTCTCTCTCTCTCTCAATATTATTATCATTAATATTATTATTGTATGTATTTTTATTTTTTAATTATTATTATTATTATTATTATTATTATTATTATTATTATTATTATTATTATTATTATTATTATTATTATTATTATTATTATTATTGTTATCATCATTAACATAATATTACTATTATTATCATTACATGTATTATTATTATTATTATTATTATTATTATTATTAATTTTATTATTACTTATTATTAGTATTATTACTATTATTATTTTTATTTATTATTACTATTATTATTATTAATAATATTATTATTATTATTATTATTATTATTATTATTTTTTATCATATTATTATTATTATAATTATTATTATTATTATTATTATTATTACTATTATTATTTTTATTAGGATTATTATTATTATCATTATCATTATCAGTATTATTATTATTATTATTATTTTTATAATTATTATTATTATTATTATTATTATTATTATTATTATTATTATTATTATTATTATTATTCTTTTATTCTTATCATTCTTCTTGTTCTTCTTCTTCTTCAGTTCTTCTTCTTCTTCTTCTTCTTCTTCTTCTTCTTCTTCTTCTTCTTCTTCTTCTTCTTCTTCTTCTTCTTCTTCTTCTTCTTCTTCTTCTTCTTCTTCTTCTTCTTCTTCTTCTTCTTCTTCTTTCTTCTTCTTCTTCTTCTTTCTTCTTCTTCTTCTTCTTCTTCTTCTTCTTCTTCTTCTTCTTCTTCTTCTTCTTCTTCTTCCTCTTCTTCTTCTTCTTCTTCCTCTACTTTTTCTCATTATCATTATTATCACTATCGTTGTTGTTGATATTGTTATTGGTATTGTTATTATAATTATATCATTATTTTTGTTTTTATATTATCATTTTTATTATTTAATTTGTATCTGTGGAAACATAACATTTTCATAATCACTATCATAGATCTATGTCTTTTTTTAAATATCGTTTTATTTTAATTTTTTTTGTGGCACGTCTTGTTTTCTATTTCATTTAAAAGCAGAAGAACAAACGCGATTCTATATTTCTAAAACAACAATTGAGCAATTAGATTTTTTTTTAAATACTTAAGCTCTCGCCTTGTCAACTTGTGTGAATATTAATCAAATCAAATCATTCCTATTTTAGATTTGATACTAAAGATGTAATAACAATGCAGTGTTAAGGACTTTGGTGCCAGGAGTATTGATGGATTTAGAGGAAAATGGATCTTCCCTCAACACACGGGACTCCAGGAGGGAAACGATCTGTTCCATGGTGAGTGAAAACATTGGCCGCCGATTTTGACTTGATTTGATTTACCCACATCCACGACTAAAGTAATCTCAGTTTTTCTTTGGTAGGATTTTTAATTTTGTGTGGACTGCCTTGTAAACAGCTAAGTAATCTTTTACGTGCGCAGTGTAGTGATCTGCACACACAGCCTCCTTTTTATTGTTCGTCTCCGATGGGGCTTGGTGTCGATCCACCTACCTGGACCAGAGGGGGGGATTTTAGTAAAATAAAATCAAGAACATTGTTCAATTGGCGGGGCTCAAACCCACTACCTTTTTGGTTGATAGGCTGACACCTTGTCTCTGGACAACCGAGTCCCCCACATTGGCGGCACTTTGTTAATCAATTAGTCATTGGTCTTGAACAAGACACACATTTGAGAAAGTCAGAGTTCTGCTTGACGTTTTATTCCAATTTTTTATGAAAATAACATAAACTTTATACATAAAATTAAAGGTAGGTAGATTACTTCCTAATTGGTAAATACATGTATATACACATACCCTAAGTGCGAAAAAGACACGAATGGTATGAACACATGAAATTGAAATTGATGAAGCTTTTGAGGTCGACAAAACAATGCTAAGAGTACAAAGAAGATCTCGAAGAAAGATGTATATATACATATACCTTATTCACACATGGACAGATGAAGCAAACCTATGAAATGTATGCACACAGGACTGTAGGCCAGCCAACTACAAATAATCAATTTTCCTTTTTTACATAACTTGAGTGTAGGGAGCAGTCGAGCTTAATTATGTCTTGCCTCAAAACGATTTTATACGAACTTTCCATTCGGTAGTAAATGATAATATAATATTATGTGTAAGTAGTGGTGTAAGTTTAAACTTTAGGAGAATTCAGTACAATGTGTAGTACAAATATCGTTTACTTATGCCCTGTCTGTGACTGGACTGTAGCTTACACTGACGTCATTGTCTAGTTTTTAATTGGCCAATTTCCAATTGTTGCATTCAGTTGTTACATCAAATTAGCTTTATCAAATAACCATTAGACCAGAATGGGTGCTATTAATACATGTATGAAATAATTGTTGTACATATGTTGATAAGTTTATGAACACAGAGACGAACTACAAATGGGCATATTGCATATTTTATATTATAGTATAACTATGTATCAGCAATATAATAGTAAAATACTTCTCACCAACAGTTATGAAAGAGCGTAGTTATATTATAGGTATAGGAATACATTTCGTCGACGTTTTTGTTTTTTTACTGCTTTATGGCTTTGTTATTTGTCTTTGTTCCTTTTTTGTGTTGTTTTTTCGTGTTGACGTTGTTACTGTTATAGGGTTGGTTGTTTGCTAGAAGGGGAGGGGTGGGGGAGTTCTCTCTAGGAAAGTGGGTGTTTGATACGTGTGTTTGATTGGTTGATTGTTCTGGATTTCTTGTTTTTAGTTTTTAGATTTGTTTTGTTTTATTGCTGTTGGGCTTTTTGTTGTGCGTTTCTTCAAATTAGATACATTGTGACATTGGGACGCAATCGCTTCAGTTGTTGTAACAGATTTTTAAGCTTAGTGTATTGTATGGTAATAATAATTCTTTCTTTCTTTCTCAGTTCCCATTCTACCTTTCGGTGTATGAGTTTAGATACCCGAGATGATCTTTCTCCAGGATACCCTGTCCTTGCATTTTCTGTTTCCTTCCAAAACAGTTAAATTTCTATTCTTCAATGCCTCTTTTATATCTTCTTCCCACTTTCTCCGAGGTCTGCCTTTTGGTCTTTTACCTTGAGCCTTAGGACTGTATAATGATTTAGCTATTTTATTGTTATTCATTCTGTTTACATACCCAAACCATCTCAAATGATTTATTTCTATCTTAGCTTTTTACCATCTGCTTTGGTTTGATCTCCTTATTATTGTGTTTCTGATTTTGTCTCTTTTATTTTCCCCTACTACTCTTCTTAGATATTTCATTTCGGCTGCCTGCACTCTAGTCTATTCCCTACTGTCTAAGGTCCAGGTTTCACTGCCATAGAGGAGAGTAGGACAATAAACTGTGTTGTATACTGCCATTTTAGTTTTTGTTGACAATTCTTGATACCTACAAATGCCTTTCCTAGACGGTTATATATTGCACTTCCTGAGCTAATCATTACTCCTAGGTAATTGTAGCTTTGAACTTGTTTTAAATTCTCCTAGTCTAATTTAAAATTGTGTGTTTTAGTCTCCTAGTTCCTAGCATTGTTTTGGTTTTTTCTTTGCATTTACTCTCATTCCTTTTTATTTAGTTCCTTGTTCATAATGTTGATAATCGACTGAAGGTCACTTTCTGATTTTCCAAACAGAACTAAATCGTCGGCAAATGAAAGCATTGATATATTTACTGGTTTGAGCTTCCACATACCTACATTCATTTTCTTCATGTTTGAGGATGCCTTTGCGACTGAATCCATAAATGTGATAAACAAAAGAGGACTTAGGACACAGCCCTGTCTTACTCCTATATCTACATCAAATTCTGTAGATATATTTCCAGCTACTCTCACTGCACATGTTGGTTTATTGTAAAAAAAATTAGTGGCTTCTAGTAAATTTTGCTCTACATTGTGTTCTTTTAAGAAAGGCCATAGTTTGTCCTCCTCACAGTGTCAAATGCTTTTTCTAAGTCAATAAAACACATGTGCAAGTCAATGTTTCTCTCAAAGAATGTTTCTATTATTTGTCTAATTGTAAATATGTGGTCTTGTACACTTCTTCCTGGTCTAAATCCACTCTGGTGTCCTTCAATCTGATCCTTTACTCTTTTCCTTAGTCTCATTTCCAGAATCCTGGCATATGCTTTTCCTGGTACACTAAGTATTGATATTCCTCTATAGTTCGAGCATTCCATAGTTGATCATTTCTTATGCATTGGTACTACGTTCCTGTTTGGACTCCCATGCTTGTTGGCATATTGCATGTGCCCGGACTGCCCTCTAAACAGCCAAGGGATCTTTAACGTGCACGTGTTGTGATCTGTACACTGGAACCTCCTTTTTATCGTCCGTCTCCAATGGAATTAGGTCTTGATCCACTTACCTAGACCAGTGGGGTAGATTTTAATTTTACACGAAAAAAATCGAGAAAAAATTTTAACCTACCAAGACATTTTGGTTGAGAGGTCGACACCAGTGTTTGGATCTTGGGATCTTGTAACATGCAAAGAGTGTTGTAATCTGCGCAGTAGAACTCCCTTTTATCGTCCGTTGCTGGTGGGGCTAAGTGTCGATCCACCTACCTAGACCAAGTGATGAGTTTTACTAGAAAAAAACCCTCGAGAAAACGTTTCAATCTGGCGGTGTTTGAACCCGCAATCTCTGGTTGAGATGCCAACATCTTGCTTCTGAACCATAATGACCTTCTCATGACTGAAATATGTCTCGCAAGCCGATACCAAAGTTGTCATAAAAAAGAATTATTTTTTTTAATAGAATACACAGAATACCATATCGGCAATTTGGGACATCTGAATACATCCCTATTTCAGGACTGTCCAGTCATGTTTTCCTGGTATTTTGTATTTAAACTGAATTTTTTTGTTAATGGTGGTCCATCATTGTACTGAAGAACTCGAAAAATGAGGGAGGAGGAGCAGTTCAGATAATGCTGAAAATCAGGTTCAATCTCCAATAAACCGAATTTCTGGCTAACACCAACAGAGTAAAGATGATAAACTAACAACGATTAATCAATTGAACTCAGTTAACGTATAACGTAAATCCTAGACTTGCAGTGACACAAATTAAGTCTCACACATGAGCGCGTTTCGACGTGCATAATAACAAAACTGTCTTTCCCTTGTCCTGTGAAAAAAAAATCTTCTTTCTATTCTATTGATTTTTAATACCTCACCCCCCCCCCAAAAAAAAAAAAAAAAAAGAGAAAACAAAAAGGAAGAAACAAAACAAAAGAAAGCACACAAAACAAAAAAACAAAAACAAAATATCTTCGTATGTTTTGTTTGTGGCAGACACATTTCACATGGCAAGACTACGTCACACTGGTGCTGACGGAAAGTGGTCACGTGACGAGCGCATCCATTCAACGACTGATAGACGGGGCTGTTTGGGCAGCCAGCAAAGATTTTTGTCTGTCGCAAGATGAGGTATGGAAGAAGATTTTGATTGGAATTGATAATAATTACCCACATCCACAACTAAGGGGATATCGGGATTTTTTGCAAGGATCTTTTTAAATTTTGCCCGGACTGCCTCATAAACAGCTAAGAGATCTTTAACGGGCACACTTACAAATTGGGGAAGTCAAGATTAATGTCTCATGTATGTGTGTCAGTAAAGGTTGTGATACTTATGTATACATTAGGGAAGTCAAGACTAGTTTCTCAGTATGTATACCGGTAAAGGTTGTGATACTTATGTATACATTAGGGAAGTCAAGACTAGTTTCTCAGTAGTATACCGGTAAAGCTTGTGATACTTATGTATACCGAAGTCAAACTAGCTTGTGATACTTATGTTTATACATTAGGGGGAAGTCAAGACTAGTTTCTCAGTATGTATACCGGTAAAGCTTGTGTATGTATACCGGTAAAGTTTCTTTATGATACTTATGTATACTTACGTATATGGAAGTCAAGACTAGTTTCTTAATATGTATACCGGTAAAGGTTGAAGTCAAGACTACTTATGTAGCTTGTGATACTTACGTATACATAAGGGAAGTCAAGACTAGTTTCTTAATATGTATACCGGTAAAGCTTGTGATACTTATGTATACATTAGGGAAGTTAAGACCAATGTTTCAGTATACATTAGGGAAGTCAAGACTAGTTTCTTAATATGTATACCGGTAAAGCTTTGAACTTACGTATACATAAGGGAAGTCAAGACTAGTTTCTCAGTATGTATACCGGTAAATGATACTTATGAATACTAGTTTCTCAGTATGTATATCGGTAAAGCTTATGATTATGTATACATAGGAAGTCAAGAGACTAGTTTCTCAGTATGTATACCGACTAAAGTATTACCTGCCATTTCATTTCTTTTTATCATGACGCTTTGAGGTTAGATTAAATTTATTATTATTATTGAAAATTATTTTGTATTACTATTAGTCACAACCACCTTGTGTAGGGGTGGTGCAAATGTTTTCTTTCAACGTGACTCTGCGTGCAACTAAATCATGACCCTTTCACTCCGATTGAGGCTCCCGAACGAGTCACGTGGCCCTCCAATTTGGGTGTTGGGTGTAAGTAACGTTTAACTCTTTTTTTAAACTTGTAAATTGTAAAAACCGTATCGGTTACACAAATCCCTTGAGAGATGCAGGAGCTTATTTTATAGATCGAATGATGGACGGTGGACAAAGCCGAAAGGACCCCTCTGACCAGACTCCTCCTCCATCAAACAAATCTCTCCGAGTAGCGTCGTGGACTGTTCGCAATATGTACGAAGCAGGAAAACCTGCACATGTACTTAAGAAAACTCGAAGGAACAAGTTACAGTACGCACACATGTACTCGAGATCAGCGAAACCCACTGCATGCTATCTGGACAAAAACGCCTCGGGACAGGGAGAACAAATTCTCTTTTCTGGAAATGAATAAAAGCGGATTACATACAAAAGGTGTAACATTAACAATCATTTTGATCAGAATTTGATTTGATTTGATTCGTCTAAATCCACAACTAATGCGATTTTGAGGTTTTTGGTAGGCTTTTCGTTGAGAGGCCGATACCTTGCCTCTGGAATACCGAGTCCCCTCTGATCAGAAAGGTCTTGAGAAAGCCCGTAAGAAAGGCCCGTAAGACAGTCATTGAGAAAGGTTGGGAAAAGCACAGCGGAAGAATAATCATGGCATCATTGAGAAAGGTCCGTAAGACAGTCAGAAGGTTGGGAAAGCACAGCGGAAGAATAATAATCATGGCATCATTCCACCGGACAATCATGGCATCCAAGGAACCATAGAGTGGACATGAATACCATCTAAATATACACGCCGGCGAATGGTGCAAAAGACGAAAGCAAGGATGCCTTGCTGCAAACCATTATTGAGAAACTACCAAAGAAAGATGTGAATATCGTTATGGGAGATGCAAATACATGTACTAAGATGGGCATCAACAGCACAAGTTACGTCAGTTACGATGATAATGATACTATGGAAGTTTATGGTCGTGGAGAAATGAACGACAATGGTGAAAGCTTTACAAACCTGTGCCATTTCAACAGCTTGGTTGTTGGAGGTACAGTTTTTCTACACAAGAGAATCCACAAAGCCACTTGGGTATCCCCAGATGGAAAAGAAATTCCGAGAATCAGATTGTCAACTTTTGCGTTAGGAGAAAGTTTAGAAGATCCTGGAAGATGTCAGAATGCTCAGGAGTGCTTATACAGGATCAGATCATCATCTTCTGCTAGCGACGTTGAAGCTACTCAACCAGGACGAACATCACGCAAATGAAGTTTGAAATAAATCTATTGCAGTCAAACAGGAAAAAGGAAGAGTTTTAACCTGAACTAAAGAACAAGTTATAACCCTTGACATGCCTTGTGGGAGAGGACGTAGAAGAATACAGTAAGGAAAGATTTGAGAAGTGTACCCATCAACCTGTAAAACATTATGGGAGAAAGAGCTACCGGGCAGCTGTGAATGAAGGAAGAACAAGAGCAGCGAGAGAGATACAGCACAGATAAAGTACTCTAGAGTGGCAAGGAAAGTGGAGAAATCAATCAAGAATTACAAAGGAAATGTGTCAATAGAAAAAACGACTTGGGGACTCTCTTTATCAAACAAAGGTCTAATCAGAAAAGCAAGGAAGAGCTGATGTACCTATCTATCTAGGGTGAAAATGGAAACATTATATCAAAGAAAGATGCACAGATTAGATGAGGAAAATAATGGTCGAAACAGTTTGAAAGTCTTCTCGACAGAACTCTATCAGAGCATCCACCAGACATTCTACCAGCTAGGAGAGACCTACCTATTAGTTGTGATAGTCCAACTAAGGCGGAAATATTTGAGGCAATCAAGCAACTGAACTCTGGAACTGTCGCTGGACAGTGACAGTTATTCGCCATGATTTGGAATGAAGAACAGTTTCCCAATGATTGGAAAATCTTGTGAAGTTTTCAACGAAAGGAGACCTCAGCAACTGTAATAACTATAGAGGAATCACTCTACGGTGTATTTCTATTTCTGGAATATGTCCAACAGAATAATCTTGAATAGAATTTTTTTAAACAAGTGTAGATGAAGATGACAAACTTTGGATAAACAACCTGAATTCTGGAAAAATAGATCTTGCACTAACCAAATTACCTTTTTGAGAATAATTACTTGAGCAGTCCTTACAGTGGAATTTGTCTCTGATAGTTAACTTTATAAATTGTGAAAAAGCTTTTCAGAGTATCAAACACCGAGAAACACTTTGGGAAATCATGAGACTATGGAATACCCCAGAAGTTAGTTAGTCGTATTAGAATTTAAAAAACAAGTGTGAAGGGACAAGCTGCAGAGTTCTACATGACAAACAATCAAGTGATAGCTTTTACATCAAGAATCATCGATTTCAATTTTAAGTCCATTCTCGTCTATGGATGTGAAAGTTGAAATGCTTCCTGAATATTTAAATTGTAATTTAACTGTTACTGCTACAGACACTCATAAATGGATACTCGAGGAGAATATTCTGGATAAAATGGACAGACATGGTTCGCAATGAAGAAATATGGAAGAGATCTCAGCAAGATCCAGTGATGTTAGATAAAGGGCACATAAGATGGCGATGGATTGGACACATCCCAAGGAAGACAGACATCAGCAAAGCAAGACATGTACTTCAATGGAATCCACAAGGAACGAAAAAAAGCGGCAGGCTACGAGCAATATGGAAAAGGAGTGCCGAAAATGACATGAAGAGAAGCAGAATGAGAAACACATTGATGGATTTGAAGAAGCTGGCGAAGGATAAGTGGAATTTGTTTGTTCGTGGTCTATATCCTGGCAGGGGTGGAGGGCTTTGATGATGATGATGATGGTGATGATGATGATGATGATGATGATGATGATGATGATGATGATGATGATGATGATGATGATGATTAGTCACCGAGAGAAAAAATGATATCGCCATAAAAAGTATATTATCAACAGTTTTGTATAAGATTTTAAATAAATAATGTTTATCTCCACACGGACGAATAACTAGACATAATACATGCACATGAGATACATCTCGGGAAGTGGACAGGTAAGCACCTGTACGGGAGTAGATGATCCCGCCCTCCACGAGTCTCCTGCTTGCAGGCGGGTCTTGGGTGACCAAAGTCTAAGGGAGTTAACTCTGAAAGAAAACAACCTGCTGCCTTGCAGGTCGGTCTTGACTGACCAAAGGCTAACGGAGTTAACCCTGACAGAAAATTACAACCTGCTGCCTTGCAGGCTGCTCTTGAATGACTAAAGGCTAAGGGAGTTAACCCTGACAGAAAATAACAACCTGATGCCTCGATTGAATGACTAACGGCTAAAGGAGTTAACCCTGACAGAAAATAACAAGGCCCGGTAGGGGCCTCAGCCCCACCATCTACCTAGCGTACAGTGCTTATCCTTATCCAAAACAACTTGATTCAAAGTTATATATACAATGATATACCCGGCTTGAACTTTCGAAGACGACTGTGGAAAAGAACACGGACTATGATTTTTGGAACATGGAATCTTAGAGCAATTAATGGAAAGGAGTTAGAATTAGTTGAAGAAATGAAAAATTCAAAGTAGACATTTTGGCTATTACAGAAACAAAGAAAAAGGACAAGGAATAGAAAATGTAGGACCAAATCATACTTTAATCTTTTCAGAGTAGATGTCAAAGATAGAGCTAGAGCAGGAGTAGGCCTCCTAAAGCATAAAAGGCATGAAAACTACTAGAAAGTTGAAATGTATAAGCCCACGGCTATCAGAGGTAAATATTAAACCAAAAGGAAGAGAAATTAAATTATTAATAGCTTATGGACCAAACGATGATGCCACCAAAGAAGAAAAAGATATCTTCGAAACTGATTTACAAACAGCTGCAGAGAATCTCAAACCCAAACAGGAATCAATTGTTTTAGGAGATTTAAACGCTAGGGTAGGCAACAATGTAGAAACATCAGGAGGAGTAATAGGTAAAGAAGGAGAGACAACAACTCCAAATGGAGAGAGACTAATAGATTTTTGCCTAAAGAATAACATGAAAATAGCTAACACATTTTTTCCTCATAACGATATCCACAAATATACAAGAGTAAATGAAGACAGAAGTGAAAAGTCAATCATAGACTACATAATAGTTAGCAGCTCCTTTTTACAGTACAATGGATGCTAGAGTAAGCAGAGGAGATGAAATATTTAGTGATCACCAACTAGTGATAGCAAAATGAGATGATTAACTGAAGAAAACAAATGGAACAGGAAAGAGAAGAAAGCCACTAAACTCAAAATAGAAGAACTAAATAAACCAATAGTAAAACAAATGTACCAATCGAGAATAAAAAGATCTATCAGTGAAAGGCAGATGGATCTGAAGGAAAGCACAACAGAAGAAAAGTGGCAAATATATAAAGAAACACTTCCCATTTGTACTGAAGAGGTCTGTGGTAGGAAACAAATTAAAGGAGATAGGAAAAGAACAGCATGGTGGAATGAGAATGTCAAGACTAAGATCAAAGAAAAGAAAAAATGCCTGGAAAAAATACTTGCAAACAAAGAGACCAGAGGATAGGATAGATTACGTGAATAAAAGAACTATCGCCAAAGAGGAAGTTAGGAAAGCAAAACAGGAACAGTGGGAAAAGTTTGGACAAAGACTTCAAGAAAGCTATCAAGGAAATCAAAAGCTGTTCTGGGGAGCAATGAAGCGCATGAGAAAGACCAAAACATGCCCAATATGACAAATTCAGAATGCCAAAGGAGAAATAATGAAAGAAGACAGCGAAATCATGGAAACATGGAGAAATTATTTTCAACAGTTACGTAATCCCTCCAGAATGTATGAAACAAGGAGTAAGGATCAATTAGTAAGAGTAACAAGTAATCCAGGGAGAAAACTTAAGATGTAGATATATCAATGGAAAAATACAAACAGCTATAAGAAAAGTGAAATTAGGAAAAGCCCCAGGAGCAGATCAAGTTTATCCAGGAATGATTAAAAACCAAGGAAGAGAGACAAACAAACTACTACATGCAATATGCCAACAAGCATGGAATTCCAAACAGGTGCCAGACGACTGGAAAAAGGGAACGTTAGTACATAAGAAAGGATCAACTATGGAGTGCTCAAACTATAGAGGGATATCACTACTTAGCGTTCCAGGAAAAGTATAATTAGGTTACTGGAAATGAGACTAAGGAAAAGAGTAGAGGATCAGATTGAAAAGCATTAGAGTGGATTTAGACCAGGAAGAAGTGAACAAGATCACATATTTACAATTAGACAAATAATAGAAACATTACTTTAGAGAAACATTGACTTGCACCTGTGTTTTATTGACTTAGAAAAGGCATTTAACACTGTGAGGAGGGACGAACTATGGCATTCTATAAAAGAACACAACGCAGAGCGAAATTTACTAGAAGCCATTAAAAGTTTTAACAATAAACCAACATGTGCAGTGAGAGTAGTTGGAAATGTATCTGAAGAATTTGATGTAGATATAGGAGTAAGACAGGGTTGTGTCCTAAGTCCTCTTTTGTTTATCAACTTTTATGGATTCAGTCGCAAAGGCATCCTCAAACATGAAGAAAACGAATATAGGATGTGGAAGCTCAAACCAGTAAATGTATCAATGCTTTCATTTGTTGATGATTTAGTTCTGTTTGGAAAATCAGAAAGGGACCTCAAGTCAAATATCAACATAATGAATAATGAATTAAATAAAAGAGGAATGAGAGTAAATGCAAAGAAAACCAAAACAATGCTAGGAACTAGGGAAGCTAAAATATAAAATCTTAAATTGACAGGGAGAATTTAGAACAAGTTCAAAGCTACAATTACTTAGGAGTAATGATTAACTCAGAGGGAAAACTAAGAGAAGAAATCAGCCAGAGAATCCAAAAGGCAAGTGGATTATATAACCATCTAGGAAAGGCATGTAGGTAAACAAGAATTGTCAACGAAAACCAAAATGGCAGTATACAACACAGTTTATTGTCCTACTCTCCTCTATGGCAGTGAAACCTGAACCTTAGAGTTAGACAGTAGGGAATACAGTAGAGTACAGGCAGCCGAAATGAAATATCTAAGAAGAGTAGTAGGGAAAACTAAAAGAGACAAAATCAGAAACACAACAATAAGAGATCAAACCAAAGCAGATAGCATAAAAACTAAGATAGAAATGAATCAACTGAGATAGTTTGGGCATGTTAACATAATGAATGACAATAGAATAGCTAAATCAGTATGCAATGCTAAAATTCAAGGTAAAAGACCAAAAGGCAGACCTCGGAGAAAGTGGGAAGAAGATATAAAAGAGATATTAATGCACAAAAAATTAACTTTCACGCAAGGAAACAGAAAATGGCAGGACAGGGTAGCCTGGAGAAAGATCATTTCGTGCATCTAAAACCCATACACCGGAAGGTAGAATGGGAGCTGATAAAGAAAGAAAAGAAAGAAAGAGATACATCTTTTGACTTATGTATTTGTATGCTCTGGGGAAAAGCGTGTAAGTTAATGAGAAATCACTGTGTCTTACTTTGAACGTCTTGAGTATAATCACAATGTATGACGTCGACGGGACATCCAATCAGTATTTTTTTTTAATAATACGAAAGGTAAGGAAAAGGAAAAACTCATCATGTTAAGAGGAGGGGGGGGGGGTTCTGGGAATGCCATTTTTGCCGAAAATGGGACAAATCTAGTCTATCATACTAGTGCATAGAGCAGTTCATTCCCGTCACAATGATATTTTTTTTAAAAGCTCATTATCGATTCTTCGAATTTATACGAATTGTTTAGAAACGATACAGGCCTATCTTTCAACGGCTATTATACGATAAAGCCAGAAATATGATTGTTATGAATATTGCCTTAGATCTGCCGGAAAATATGGGACATATTCCGCGCACCTATTATCAAAAGGCACCATCTCAAAATGAGTAAAAATGTGCTGGTGCACTTAAAACAGACTCAATAGGAAGTAGTTGAGAGCCTCTCAAGGTTTTATGATGTTTCAAAGTATTATCCTACACTTTTCTTAGGTTTATGAGAGAAAAATATGTTCAAATAACAGAAAATAAGACAAAATTTAACGATTTTCTCAAAATGTCGTTTATTGTTCATTACCTATACATAAGTTGATAGGAACAAACGGGAAAATTTTCACTCCAGGACCCCCACCCCCTTAATATTTAATAACAAGAATCAGTAACAAAAGAAAAAAAAGAGTTTAAAAATCGTCTGCTACATTTATTTCTTTTTCAATAACAAAGGTCAAGGCCATAAATGAGGGCTTCAGCGACGACCTGAAATTGAGGCAGAGTGGAATCCAGCTGAACGGACGCAGCTTCACCCTGACGCGCACCACTGGCAAGTGGGTGATGGTGGGAAGGGACGAGAAGACAGGCGCTGGCTGTGTCATCTTCAGGTGTGGCTCGTGTCTGATTGCCGGCCTTTATCTGGAGAACAACCACCCGGGCCAGTGCTACGCTCTTATTACACAACTGGGGGATTATCTTATTGAGTGTGGATTCTAGAAAAGCCGTTTGTTCTCTGTACATTACATTACAGTACGATTGATACGATTTGTTTAGTTCCCTTGTTAATCAATGGTATCATTGCATACCATAGGCCTTATATATTATCAAAGATTTGTCATGATAATCCACTGTTGTCTTTGGCTTTAGAAGTGGAATTATGGTAACTGACGAAAGAAGATTGTTGCTACCGTAGTTTTGATAAGTCATTAACGATTATTATTCTCTTTGTATTAAATTAATGATCAATTAATTAGAGGTGTTGTAGCTAAACCGTAGTGTTGTGAGCTAGTAATCACGACGACACTGGTTCAAACCCACGGCTGGCACAGCTGGGGATTTTTCTCACGTTGTACTCTTGGGAAAGGCACTTAACTCGTTCTCGCTTGACTCAGGTGTGAATGAGAAGCCAGCAATAGATACAGAAAGGTCTTGTCAGAATGTGAGTACTGAAAACCTAACAAATAGGCTTTGTACTATATGCCCCCCCCCGCCCCCGGGGGGGGTGGGGACTGTGAGTGAAATGGCATGCTTGGGGATAAATAATGTAGTCGGTGAGCCTGCACTTTTGCGGGGATACATACTATAAATCCATCTTTATCTTTATAAATAAAACAAATAAATGAAACTCAATCTTACATTACAACTACTAGACCTACATTTTCTTTGGGGAAATAAACTCATACTCATTACTTCAAGAAACCTCATTTTAGGGAGGGGTTTTTCCCCATTGGAATTCACCCTCTCCACGATCTTGTGAAGTAAAAGAAATCGCCAAGATGAAAGGCATGTAGTAAATAGCTGAAAGGAGTGAAGTAAAATCAACCTGCAACGATGGAACTCACCAACCGCCCATCATTCTAAAGAGAAAATAGCATAAAATCTGATTTATTAACACAGCATTTATTTTGAATTTGAGAGCATGCTATTAAATATGTATGAGAGTGAGAGTGAGAGGAATGAAACATACCTTTTTCCTCTTAGTCTTCGAAAACCTAAATCAAGACTTCTTTTTTTATTTTATTTCATGTACATGTATGTGGAAAGCTCATCAAAATCTGTGTAATGAAAATGAAATTGAAAAATTGTAAAAAACAATTTTAGTGTGTTTTCTGTGAGATTCAATGCCTGCCCTGTAATGGATCACATTGCCATAGGTCTACATATTATATTGATTGTGATGCATTCTATTCAATTCATGGAGGTGTCAACTGTCATGTCACTTTACAAATCTTGTTCCTCAGTTTAATAGAAGCAGTCATGATGAAAATGAAATTTGGCCTATCTTTAGTGACTACATGTAATTTGAAATAAATCTAAATAAATCACACAATGTAAATTAATCTATTTTAATTTTAAGTGTGTCAAAAACTGAGTGATATGAAGCATAATAAATAGATAGCGTTGTAATAAAAGTTACAAGAGCGGTACCGTACTGTCTATGCTGTGAGCATTTTTGTTTTTTGTTGAACATAATTAATTTCAATGTACTTTTGTTTTCATTTCCTCTGTTTAAATTTATTTATGGAAATAAATGTTTGTAAAAAAGAATCCAAAAACTTTTTTTTCTTCAGATCTCAAGTAACCAATTAACCATAATGAATATATGTAATAATATTAATATGCGTTCTACATCTTGTTTGACTAATGCAGATACATTTGTTTTCTACAATATATGGACATGAGCAATGTGTGTCAGTGTCATGTATTTCTTTGAATACATGTGTAGGGTCTACATGTCATTTGTGCCAAAAATCTGCCCATCCCTGTGCTAAATGCATATACTGAAAATGTGGCCATCTTGGACCATAAAACAAATGCTTTTCTAGATGTCTTATGTTTTAGTGGAAACCGCGGTTATAACAGGATCAATGGGGGAGTCTACAGTCCTGTTATAACGGATTCTTGTTACATATAAGCGGTGATTT
Organism: Doris montereyensis; assembly: GCA_037039925.1. Taxonomy (NCBI): domain Eukaryota; kingdom Metazoa; phylum Mollusca; class Gastropoda; order Nudibranchia; family Dorididae; genus Doris; species Doris montereyensis. Next base: position 250,062 of record JAXRKP010000207.1, read on the forward strand.
GCTCATCATACAATATTAGCCAATGGTACTGGTAGGCCAGTCATCGTTAATGTACAAAATACACTGTATCTCATATCCTCTTTTAGGCGTATCAGGCACTTTAAACTCCTGCTTTACGTCTCTAAAATTAATATTGAAACAAATATTAGGTATTATTACTATTACTGGGCGATAGATCAACAGTATACACACATTTTGTACTTCCCTGGTGTATTTTCCATGTTGACAGAATCCGGTTATAAGCCGTTTTCTCTTCACAGTCCCTGTTAGTAGTACATGTAAATGTAAAAGGTTTATTTTAAGTTTAAGAGCTAAAAGAGAGAGATTGGGGGGGGGGGGAGTGCACACTTGCCGATGGTCCTGCTACAAGTGGTGCTCCCTGTATTTGAATTAGGAAAGTAGGACTTACGAATGGCGCCCCTCAAACGCCCTCAGTAGCAGCAGTCTAAGAACATGTCGCATACCAGCACACATTCTCAGGAAACTTTTTTTTTACATTATTTATATATGTTGGCACCATAACAACACACCAGGACTGGATAACATCATGATTTTTAACAGACACCTAACCTATCAAAGCTGTCAAGACAGTCTTTTTTTTTTTTGTATAGCTTTCACATATGAAGACATTCTAATTAAACCAGACGTGTAGATGATCAAGTCATGCCTCTCAACTGTAATAAATAGTTGTTGATAGCAAAATCTCTCTACCTGCCTGGTGACGAGGTGCCAATTTCATCTAACTGGGTCAAGCAATCAATGGTCATTGTCTAGCATATGCTGTTAACAGTGAATCTTCCTCTAACCTGCCTAACCAGCAAGGCGTCACAGTGGCACATTGGCAAAACGAACGATGGTCTTTTTAAAAAGTTGATTTACCCAAATCCACAACTACGGTGATCTCATGATTTTTGGTAGGGTTTTTAATTTTGCCCCGACTGCCTTGTAAACAGCCAAGGGATCTTTAACATGCACAGCATGTTGTGATCTGCATACAGCATCTCCTCGGCAGGGTTTGAACCTACGATCTTTAAGTCGAATGGCTGACATCTTACCTCTGGACTTTCAAGTCCCTCAACAATGGTCTAGATTCACCATTGCTTAATAATGTTAACATACGTTATGAACATAATTGAGGTTAATCGTTGACAATCAAATCAAAAGACACGTGTTGCACCATTGTCGTGTTGGTGAATGAAGAAATTTCCATGGATTTGTTGCATGCTTGTCAGGTAGGAATGGGTGGCCATAGGCTACATAAAGTTCTGTCCGCTTTCCAGCATGTCTGCCCACCACTACCAGGACAATTTGTTTCAATCTATCAAGTACAGTTCTTACACCACTAGTACTATTGTAATAGTCATAGTAGCAACAATGCAAAAACAACAAACAAATAAGAAGTTCTATAAGAACAAAACAAAATAAACATAGACAGATTTATGTCCTGCAGGTTTGTTTATTTTTCTTTCAACATCACATTTTGTTATAGTTATATTACAGTTGCTCCATGGAGAAGGATGCTTACATAGAATTGACTTCACTTTCAATATCTAAAATACCCACATAGCTGAGTACAATATTACATGTATTCACATATATTGGTGGCATACCTAATTCAAAATGGAGATGAGGAATCTGTTTTTCCAATGGAGTAAGAAAAGAAAGGGGGGAAAAACAACAAACCAAAACATTATTATCCATGGAGCAGCCATTTCAAATTTACTTAAAATCTTGTTAAACAACATGCTATTGTTGTAGATCAGAACTAAAAGATCTTTTGGGATAGCGTCTCTTCACTCCATGTCTGAAAGGTCCTCCCAATTTTCCTGCCAAGAAAAGAAAGAAAGTTTGATTAAAATGTCACAAACAAAAGTTTTTCTCCACATTAATTATAAAATTAAGATTAACACTGGTTGCAAAGCTCTATAAGGCCCTCTATGCTATATCATACCTGTAAACAGACAACCCAAATTGTCAGAACATTGGCACGTACACGAGCAAATGTTCTATTTTTATGCTACACACAGTATTTACATAAAGAAAGTATCTATGTGTGTGTGTACTTATTCTAATAGAGGGAAAAGATCACACACGAAAATGGTAAAACATTGAATTTACCAAACTTACACCCTGAAAAAATGCTACAAATTCCCAAAGACTCTACAGGGTGTCCAGCAAAAAGTCAACTGAAAATTTCCTACCTCAACATAAAAACATCCTACCTAGGAAATAAAATACTCTCCCGACGTCCAGAAATGGAGAACAGCGTAAATATTTCCAATTTCAATACATTATTATAAATTGTTAAGTCAAATCATAAGTGAATGACTTTCTAGTGCATCTCAACGAAATGAAAAACGATCACACATTTCTTTAATTTTTCACTTTGGATTAATAATATTTCAGCATGTTTCCACATTTCTGAAAGAAGAAGAAATTCTGATAGCTGATAGATCTACCCCTATCATTTCACAAAACGTGCAGTGCAAAATTAAAATTATTATTTTAAATTATCCTTTCGAAAAATAAATCAAACACAAGAATGACAATATCATAGCCAAAAACTACCGAGTAGAAAATGAGGTTTGGAAGGCTTTTTCTATAACTTGATTGAGCTCTGTCAATTATAAATCTTCCTCTGTCCTACTTTTAACCTACACTACCCCCCCAACAGTTTCTCTCTTTCTCAGGATCAAAACTTAAAACTAATAAAACTAAATCTAGTTTTTTATTGACTGCAACGTAAAACATCTACCAACCCCTCCCCCTGGTAAAAATCTCCATTATATTGGCAACCACCCAACCCCCTCTTTCTTTCTTCTTCAATAAAACTGGAATCTAGATCTAGATCTAGTATAGTATTAGTAGCCTACATGATTGCCTTCTTCCCGGTTCTACCCTTTCCCACCCATGTCTACACTGTAGTGGAAGACACATTCGTTATTTTCTCTTTCCGACACCATATATGTCATTTGTCAGACTCGGTCGCCTCTTGTTTTGCCATCATATGTTTTCACATTGACTTTCTTCACCCTGTCCCCTCCCCCCACCTCTATTCTGCTATCAGGTCGTGTGTGCATGATATCCCTTTGATCATCCAACCTCCTCTATTCTTACTAAACACTTGCATTTGCCTTCCGTAAACTCCTGGCTCTCTATATATACTCTCTCTCTAATACTAATACACACATGTGCGACTGGTCGCATTTAACACACACAAAAACATCTCGGTCTAGCCTTAGACACACACGTGCGCGATCAGACTTAAAATATGCACATTACCCTCTGTCTCTCTCCTTTTGACCTTTTGACACGAACCACACAAGAACGTGCGCGATCTGCTTTAACACACGGCATTCTTAATCTCTCCAGAGTAAAAGTCAAATTGAAGAAAGGAGGCTGGGCCGTAGATAGGCAGTTCATGGTATTGCTATAGGCGCTAAAACTAAAGAAAGTATTGAAGGCTTTGTGTCTAAATCCGATACTAATTCCCCGGTCAAACTCTACAATTTTAGAGAAGGTACCGGAATCGTTCAGTTTCATCATGAAAGAATCGCCAGGACAGCAAAGCATTCATGGCCGAAAATGGATGACAAAATGATCATTCATCGTCCACAATCTTATTCGCATTTTCCCATTTCACGGTGTCGATAATTGTTCATATCTACTTCGATTTCCTTGATTTTCTCTCATGTTTGTCCTTAATATATCATTTCCCTGGTGTTTTCTCGACCGGGAATTTTTTTTCTCGTTTTCAAGGATTTCCCTGATGCATGGGAACCCTGTTTTTACTACCTGAGCCCAATTTCCTACTTGATTTCCTACCCAAGACATCAATTTCCAATTCCGACCTTGCTGGACACCCTGCTCTAGGTCTAGATCTAGCTTAGAACTGCTGAATCCAGATCTAGCTCTAAATGAAATTTTATCCCAGCTAGTGGACTAAAGCTGACAAAAATAATAACAAGAACATGTACCTAGCTCTGGAATCTTCCTTAGTACTGAAACTGAGATAAGAAGTCACCATTACTGTCTTTCTATTCTAACCTTCAACATTTTAATTCATTTCAGACAGTTCCTTCAAATCCAAGACAAGTGTGACACTGACACTGCTGACAGTGACAGACACGTTAGAGATCTAGAGTCCATACAATGGCAATTACAAGATCCGTCAGTACATTGAGATACAATTAGAATCAAGCTTTCAACTTCCATGGTCTACAAAACAAAAATAATTTAGATCTGAATTAAATAAAATCGATCTTGACTTCATTGAGAATGATTGACATAAATCCTGAGTTGATCGCCGTACTCATTGAACAATTTCCTTTGTATTTCTTTCCGAGGCAAAATTAATTTCTTCCGACTGACATTTTGACAACAAAGAAATGTAGTAGTAGAAAAATAAAGTCAGAACATTATGTGTGTGAAAATATCTCATAGAGCAGTTGTCTGAGTTTGGGTGCATATTCATTATCGGGATGAGAGGGTTTGCGCCGTTGAGTGTGTAAAGCAACGCCAGACAAAGACAGCGAGGCAGTGTGGGGCACGCAGATTGGTCTATTTTTAGTGTAAAATTCTTTTTAGATTCAAAAGATCTATCAAAAAATATGGCCTAAACTTCTTTGGTACAACTGAGATATCATTTCGAGATATATCTTAAGCATTTCCAATGTGTTATATACTGCATTTAATGTTTTGGTTACGGAAGTTGAAACATTCTCAACTGCTTTATTAGAAATTAACAGAATGAAAAAGCCTAGCTTCCAGATAATGTGAAGGAACAAATACGAGGTAAATTTTTTAATTGAAGATTAATGGCGACCCAGTGTTGGCCTTATATACTGCTCAAGCACCATGAGGATAAGTAAGTAAATATAGAGTAAGTAATCACTTACATTCTGCTTTAACAAATACTTTCTATTTTGTCTTCTTGCCTTATAATTGTCAAGCACATATATTGGTGGAATCTAATGTTTACATATGACTGGTGTATAACAGTGAAGCATTCCCGATGTTCCACAATACTTTAAATATTTCCTTGTAAAACCCAAGTACTACATTGTATACAATCAATCTAAATCTCCTTTCCAGAATTACCGCTGACAAATATTGAAACATCGAAAAACTATTGACTGGGTTGGGTTTTTATTAACTTTTGACAGAAGGAAACTTACATCTGATTCTAAGACTGGCCCATCTATCACCATACTGTCACTGTCATCAGAATCTGTAGAGATAATAATACCAGATCTACAGTCAAGCAGTAATTTATTTAAATAAAGTATAGTTTACAAATTTGGCAAAAATTAGGACAAATAGCTTGTATTATAACTTTGAAATGGTAAGCAAAATAAGTCTAGAAAATCTTTTTTTTTTTTTTTTTTTTTTTTTTTTAGAGAGATTATTTATGCTGAAATCAGGTCCTTTCTCTCTCGTACAGAATTTTGAGCAGACAGGCCTTAAATTAAAAACGACTTACATTTGATGAGTTATTAAAATAATAAATATTTATTGATACAGCTCATTAAATTAATGTAAATTTTGCAACAAGCAAGAAAGAAAATTCTAACAAATCAGGAAAAAAACTATGTAATACACAAAGTGACAAGGAATACATTAAAACAACATTTACCATCTTGATGCACTAATAAAGGTTCCATATTTATTTCTCCTTCATCTGAATCCTGCGAGTTGCCCTGAAAGGAAAAAGAAAAGAAAAACAAAAAAATGAGAATCTGACAAAACTCGGAAAAAGAAATCAAAAGAGGAAAACCCTCAGTTGGCATCAGTTACAAATGTTTCAAACATTTTAATCATATCTGAAATTTTGATCTCTTTAACACCTCTCTATCATATGCCTGTGAATTTTATGGGCCAGTTTGTGCATGCTGTATATGTCAGGTGCCCGTAAAATGTATGGGCTCAGGCTAATCAATTTTGTGCATGCTTCATGTCATGTGTTTACAGGCTTATGAACCGATGTGTTTCAATATTTCACTAGGTTTGTTGAGCGCTGTAAGGGACATTAACTGCATAACACACTTGCATACTGTTTCAACAAGATTCCTTCAAACGGTAAAACAGTCAATTCCTCCCTGTTTGTCTCCTCCTACAAAGAGGTCATATCGGTGGATTTCGTTTGAAAATAATTAATGTTGAAACAGGAAAGACATCAAAGACAGAGATACGTCATGAATATGGTCTAGCCTCAAGCTCTCTTTTGAAAATTGTTTTATTATGGTAACAGTTATGTCCTTTCTCTATTTTTTGTTTTTATTTTTGTTCCTTGCTTTTAACCAAAGGTCTCACACAAAAAGAGCCTAGCACTAGTCCAGACGAACTGGTTGAATGGAACTTCCACTGTATATAACCATTACAAATGTATAAAGGTCATTGATTGCTCTCATATCTTTTGACATCGAATTTACTCTTAATGGTCAACTGTGATTCAGTTGACATATTAACCCTTTCAATTCTATTTCAAAGATATTTGTCGCTTTAGGAGAAGTAAAAGAACTATAGTTTTGTGATTTACGCCACATATTAGTCCCAATTTCATAAGGACCGTCAAAATTTACGAGACAACGACAACAAAAAACCATTTCAAACACATTCAGGCAAAGTATGATATAATACATGTTAATCAAATCTGTCAACACACAACTATGTTGAAAATGAAACGTTTAGACATTCTTTTGACATCTTCATAAATTTAGTTAAGCTGTTAACTTCCATTGGGAGAAGTATGTAGTACATATAGCACATATACCAGTTCTACATCAAGGAAGACACAAATATATTAACTGTTTACCTGTTGCTTGACAAGGTCTAATCTACCCTTGAGCTGCAGCATTTTTGGGTAGAAAGTTTGACGAGATAACAAAACTCGATGAATTTTATTCAATTTATTGATGACTTCTGGCACCTGTAATCAGATAATATTGAGCGATAACAAATGTGCAATAGAAAAACGATGAAATAAAATTGTCAAATGTTTACTCTCATATTCATATAAACTCTTAACCAAATCCTGCCTAACCAGCTGGGCTGGATGCCTGAGCAAAGGGAGATAACTCCATCCCTGTTTGCACCCATTGATTTTAAAATCAGGTTTTTTACATGTTTTTGTTGTTACTTTATTTTATTGGACAGAAACACTGATATTTACAACATTGTACACCGTAAATGACTCAAGTTGAGTGTCGGATGGGTCAGTCGTCCACCGATACGGTAGTTTCGATTTCACCTGCATCGTTTCAGTGTCGATAGAATTAGATCTAAATCTATTGCTATCTTGTTCATCAATTTGCAAAGCCAGCTTTTCATGCGTTACCGAACCGGTAATTTTAAGACACAAAATTTCTTGACAAGTACGCACGTCATGTTAACCTGCTGTGAAAGGGCATTTCATTTTCTAAAATCCTTGTGGAGTGGAGATGTTTAAGGCAGCACAGAGGCAGTTGATGTAAATTTTAATAGTGAATCACTCTTATGCTTGAGTCTGAGAATGACAGCAGGTTAGACCTAAAACTAGATCAAAACGAAAATTCTATTCCTGACGGAGATTACTATCTTCACTTGAACAATGCCAAAAATAATATGGATGCATGTCGTATATGAAATGAAAGAGAAATTATTCAAGCATCTGAAAGAATTTAGTTAATTAAGTTATTTCAAGTGGTGTATACATAATAAATATTTTCTTCACTTTCACACACAAAGCTTTTCCACCAAAAATTATTATAACTGCAATCTCAATTATTTTTTAACACCTCCAAGTAAAACAAAGGTCCTAAAACAATAATTTCCAAAATAGCTGATGTCATACCAGAAAATTTTCATTCTTGAATTTAAAGAAAATTAAGATTTGACACATTTTGAACAGCCCCTCCTTCTTAAATAGCACCTGTGAAACGTTGCTCATCAGCAGTATAAAGAAAATACATAAATTTGAGATACTTACCGACAAAATGTAGGATGTATGACATGTGACAAGTGCAGCTGCCCAGCGACTTAAATTGAAAGCTCTGTGAAGAGAAGGCAGGGGGAAAAAAGACAATTCAATAAATCAAAATTGCACTATAGAAGATCCTTGAAAAATAATATTGATATACATCTGCTTTAAATACCTGTTTGGACATCATACCATGATAATCAAACTGCAATTGGGAGTGCAAAAAAAGTTAACAGTTTTGTCTCCTATATAACTTCATAACATGACGCAATTATTATTCTTTTTTTTTATTCCTTTGACCTAAACAGACTAATAAGTATTGACAAACTGGGCATCAGTTTCAAGTGACAGATTATTCACCAAGAGCTGTTAACAAACAAAAAAATCCTAGACATTAAAACAAAGCTGTATTCAGATGTGAAAACAAATCAACCACTAGTCAAGTAAAAGGTAGACTGCATGCGTATGATTGTGATCAAGTAACACGTAAAACATCCTATCAACTTACTTCTGGGCATGTCCATTTAAACCGTTTTCAATTTGATCAAGAAATGGAATTATACACGGCAAAGGCAGATTCTTCACAGTGTTCCTCACAACACCTTCATTAGCCTCTTGGAAGACACCCTGAACAATAGAATGCAAAGGTTTTAACAGCTCATGTAAATAAGGTAGTCATGAAAAGGAAAACAAGATAAGTTTGAAAATTATTAGTTACCTTCAGCACTTTATTCTCTTGACTATCACAAATTGTCACCTTCTGTTACCAATCTCATGGCTGATAATAACACTGCTCTTGTTCTTCACAGTTTGCAAATGAAAACTTACTAGGAAATGCTCCTCTATCTTAAAAATTAATTTATTCAGGCATAAATTGTAAAAGAAACACTTGCTTCATATTTGTCCTACTTTTTAACTTTACATTTTATAAAGCTTTAGCAGAGCACAGCCCTGCTGAATAGTCTCTTTAAATCTTATTTCTACATATTTGCTATGGTGATACACAGACAGTTGAATTACTAATGTCAACTTAAGTCTAAAATTAAATCTTAAATGTTTCAAGACATACAAAACTTCAGAAACCATTTAAAAGCCAATTACGTTTAGAATTTTTTTTATCTCCGCTCAGCAGACCCTGTTGAAGCAATTTACTCAAAGTATCTGAAAATGGCAGTCGTTGCCTTCCTGTATCTTCTGGAGCATCTGAACTCATTGCATTCAGTCTTTCTTCAACAGTCATCTGAAAAAAAAGGGATAGATATGAGTAAACTGTCTATGTTATTTCATTCATCATGTTTACAGCATAAATGTAACAAAACAAGTAACAAGTTGAGTACTTTTTAAACTATTTTCTTTAAAACCCATCCTCTTCGTCTTGCAGGAGGAAAAAACTAAATACAATTGTTATAAGAAATAATTCTAAGAGAAAAACCTACCTCACTGACTGAAGATCTCCGATGTCTTTTCTTGTCTTTATTCTTTGAAGCAAACTTTGGTTGTGAATCACTGGGAGTCATTGTTGTAGCATATGCAGATATTGCAGGTCGTTTCACCTATGAATGAAAATGCATTTTTAAGTCCATTATACAACAAAATGAATGGCTGAAAAGGGGTGCCAAAAGCAAGCATTCTATTTAAATGGTACTATAAAAATGATCTTGTTTTATATTCACCTTTGAAATTAGATTTGCTCACACCAAAAATATGGCCTCTTCTTATAATGCTTTCAATACTTTGTTCAACTATAGTCTTTCTTTTTACGATCCAGGCACTTTTCAATGAGACCTTGTGTGGCAGCGCTACTGAAATATCACACTGACAGCAATTTGGCTTTTCTTCTAGTGGTTAATAAAATATAAACTGTTTATGTTGCAAATACAAAGTTCAACAAACCTGGGAATATTCCTCTCTGCTTAAAGACTTAACTGGTTCAGCAACTGTAATGGTAACTTCAGGATCAGACGAATTGTACACCTAGAAAGAAGTAAAAGACACTAAATCAAATATCAGGCATACATTTTCATGGAAAATAATCAGTATAATTAATGATTTGTTATATCTACATAAGTTTTTAAACATATGTAGAACTAGCACTGCATAAAGTACAAAATTCTGAAGCTCTCATTAGTTTAAAATACAATTCCTATCCTCTAAAATGAACTTCCTATATCCATGGATGATTTTGCAGTATATCTTTCCTTGTTATAAACCTTCCAAAAATGAGTAAGAGGGAAAACATACCATTGTTTCAAACTGCAGTTTGAAAAGACTTCCAATGGCCAAGAGAATCCTATCATCTTGTATGCAACAGCCATGAATAGGAACCGATTGGACATTGTCACCTTCACCTGTTTTAGATACTGCCCGCACAGTGACTTTGCACATCAATGGCCTTTTCTTTCGTCTGAAGAGAGATAAGAAAGGAAATTAATCATAAATGCATGCTTTAGACACAAAACCAACTGTAGAATCCCTTATATGACAAGACCAAAAATAACCTTTGAAAAAATCAACTTTTTCTGAGGATTTTCTTCTTCAATATTTGATTTACCCACATCCACAACTAAGGCGATCTCAAGAGTTTTTAGTAGGATTTAAGATTGTATCCGGATTGCCCTGTAAACAGCTAAGGGATCTGCACACAGAATCTCCTTTTTATCCTCAGCCTCTGATGGAACTTGGTGTCTATCCAAATGGATTTTACTCTGGAAAAAATTCCACCCGTTGGCAGGGCTTGAGCCCATGACCTTTGGGGTGAGAGGCTGACACCTTGCTTCTGGATTACCCAGCCCCCTTTTCCTGAGGAATAACATTCTGCGTCCTCTAAATTAATATTAGAACACCACAGCCATGTAGAAAAGCAACCTAAAAAAAAACAGAAAGAAGGAATTTATTCCCGTCTACAATTGAAACAAGAGCTTGCCATCATTGTAATAAGGAAAAGCATTTTCTTCAACAGATTCTCAGCGATGTCTGTCCCAAACCGCAGGCTCTACTATCTAAGATCTATATACATGACAGATTAACATCAGCAGTAATCTGTTGTTAATTCAATCCATGAAATTGAAATCTCAATACCTAATTACAAGATATGTGCTCAAAAGTGAAAAATAAAATCAGAGATAGATTATTACCCATTAAACACATGTTCAAATATGTGAAGGATTCCCTTTCTTGTGATGACAGCCAGCAACAACGCCTTAAATACAAAAGAGAGACAAAGTTCAGGAAAACAGAATCAACATTTGTTATCACATTAAGAATAAAAATAGAAAATTCAAATTATAACAAGTCTCTAAGAATAAAATGCTGTTTCAATAAAAAAAAAACCCATCAGTTCTCTATTTAGAAACAAAGACTCCCATTTGCTGTATGGGGCGAGCTACTGGAAGAAGACCGTTTAGATATAAATCACATAGGAATCTAAAGCTAAATAAGAAAAGAGAAAAAAAGAAACCAAAAACATAAGCTACAATGGAAATGCTTACTATACTGAACAAACAAAAATCATTAGAATCTTCAGTTTTCAGATACAATTTTTTATTATTTATAATTTATATTTTCAATTTACTCTTTTCATGACATGAACTCATTAGATTGACAAGCAAGGCTATGAATGATTTTTTTTTAGAAATGTTTGAAATCTAACTCTCAAAAATCAAGTCAATACTTCAGAAGAATATCATGTCATCATGTAAATATACCTTTAAAAAACAAAATATCAAAAATAATTAAATTTACAAAAGACCTGGTGTAGTATTTCTATTATTCAGATGAGGTTTTGCAAACCTAAACCATATAGCTACAAATATTTAAGAATCTCGTGGTTGAAGATAAAGTGAGTTCAAGCTTTTGAAAGAAATATTCAAGGTATATGTTCATGAAATAATTCATCAAAACAGAGACCTGAACAGATGGCAGCCTGTTGTGGCAAGGAGCGGAGCACCAACAGACGGACACGGTTGTCCCTCTCCTGGTTTTATTAAATAGGTTTAAAGGCTCCTTGTCACAAAAATAAAACACCTGCCTGAATTCTTATTCTAATACCAAATATAAAAAAAACAAGAACCCTCACCCACCCCAATATCATCTACAGTTCCCATATCACATTGCAAAAATCTAACCTGTGATGAAGATGATGATTTTGAAAGTGACATTGACACTACTTCATCCGGAACAGAGAAAGTCACAATTGAATTTTTATCTGCCGATGAGCCACTACAATACCTGAAATGGCAAGAAAGAATGCAAGACATTCAGTATTGATTGTTTCATGACAATACATTTTCAGACCTAATGAATTACCGGAAACAAGATTTAAAACATTTAACTTATATTCTATGACAACCATCAAATGTCAATCAGGTTTATACATATATACCCATTTTCCCAATTACATAGAGAATCACATCGGAAGCATGTGTTGGTAAATACAGATGCTATACACCATTGGAGAAGTAATTTCAAGTTTTCCAAAGTAAAGTAAGCAATATAGAGAACAATTGATAAAACTATTGACTTAAGACTGCTTTTTATAATAAGTGAAAGAGATTGAGAACCAGCAAATGTATTAATGTTCCCAAACTCATAAATGGAAGAATGAATAAGCTTAGAAATTTTGATGATACAGATACTGCCTCAGAACAAATTATAAAATCCTCAATTACAAAATGAAAAAGTCTACAGTGAATGCAACAAATGAAAAGATATGAAATTAACAGTGTAGAATAAAGTATTATATTTATTTTAAAGTTGGGTTGGGTTTTCATTTTTTGAAATCCAGTTCCTTGTCCATAGTACAATCATATAAATTTATTAGTCTTTAGCAAAAGGAAATAATGAAGTAAGTACCAAACATTAATATGCCTATCATCATGGGCTGCTGACAAGACATATGAAGAAGCACCATCATCGGTGTCATCGTGAGGGTTGAGCCACACTGGTAAAAGTTGAAAAATTGGTGACGAATGCCCAGTGAAAGTCTTGGAAAAAAAGGAACAAAATTTTGTTATTATAATATTGTGCAAAGAAGACAAAGACATGACAAATCACCATATATACATGTCTTACATTTCGCCTTGAGGAGTAATTTTGCTTACACTGTGCATTGATGCTTGTGAAGTGTATTTATTGACAAGAAACAAAGTAGCGAGGCAGAAAGAAAGGATTGTTGCTGTGGATAATGTAATTTGTTCCCATAAAAAAACTGCCAATAACAAAGAATTTTTCCTTCTTAGAGTACAAGTACAAAAATGTTTGTTCTCATTGCATAAAACAATTCAAGATGATCCACATAGAATCGGACATGAACATATATACAAACACTTAATTGTCACTCATGTGTTCAGACAGTATTATTATTTAATTATTTTTCATGTAAATCTTTACGCAACGCATGCTTTTAAATACTGAATATTTTCCGTCTCTAATAAATTGTACGTTTCTGAAAATCTTTAATTATTGGAGTATGAATATATAGAACAAGACAAGTACCTGTAAAAGTGTTCTTGTCGTAATGTCCCACAATTTGATGGTGTGGCTTGCAGTTAACAAATTATTCTGAGAGCACTGTCGGACAGAATGTATGCTTGACGAATCACATTTCCATTTCCTGTAAATTTGATTTTGACAACAAAAATTAATAATAGGCATGTGTTAACAGCTTTTCTATGAGCAAAAATGACAAGTTAGAGACAATGAAAAGACTTAAAAAGCAAAAAGTGCTTAGAAAATGGCATGAATTTGACAGAGAAAAAGACTAAAAAAAAAAAAGAAAGACACTATTACATATAAACAGGTAAAGAAGAAAAGCATATATATATGTTTACACACAAGTGTAGTTTTGAGTGTTAGTAAAATTAATCTTACTTTGTTTTCCACATAAATCTCTAGCACTTCTTTGAAACTTTAATTTTTAAAATCATATTTCATCTTGTATCTAAATATGCAAATCAAAGTTAAAATCATAAAATGTAATAACTTTTTGCACACATTTTAAATTGCAAAAAATTGTTAGCCCCCCCCCAGCCCTTAAATCTACTTTATTTCAATTGAACAATTAACATAATTAGGGACAACAAACCCATATTGAACTCCCCCCGATTTTACTCACTGTTTGACTCTTCCTTTCACTAAATCCCACTGAATGACATGCTGATCATCAGAGCAGGAAAACAATTCCGGAGCTGTCAAATGCCAGCACAAATCATTAACCTTGAAGCATGGCCATCGGTCTGGTTGACAGAAAAATATGAAAATCAATTACATTCAAACTGAAAAATAACTTTCAATATCTTTATTTAAGATCATATCAAAATCAAAAGCAGTCTCCAAACTGTAAAATTTGGTATGTTTGTGGTGACATTAAAACATGTACAAAACATTACAACAAGCACGTGTGAAATGTTAATGTCTTTCCTACAAATTAGAATGCACATCCTTTTTCTTTTTTATGGGGGAGGAAAGCCATTCTTTTAAATCTAGTTCTAGATCTAGTCTAGATAGATCAATAAATACACATAGAGATCCAACGGAGTTTCAATGCAGTCTTAAAAACATCTCAAATCTGAATTAGTTTAAGGCACTAGATCTATCTAATAAATCTTTATTTCAGAGTTCTCAATGCAGTCTTTAAATTTACCCTTAAATTTAATATCTTAAAAATCAACCAACAACTAGATCATCTTATCAAAATCAAATCTATTTCCATCTCAACTGTAAAATTTGAACAACAAATGACACTTAAACTGAAGACCCGGAAATTGTTATTTTTTTCAAGCAAGCATCCGGTTCACTAATGACGCCATTAAAAATTCGCAAAAAAACACACATCAGCCAACACAACAGTAAAATAAACGGATTTATCATAACACTGAATTTAATCATGTCTTTCTATTAATCCACTTTATCCATCAACCTATTTATCTACCAATCTTCTTTTTTTATAAAGTTTCTAGTCGCTTCTCTTTTTTCAGTCACTTGCATTTAGTACAAAACAGATCACTTTTAATCCTTTTGCGGTTGATCCGGCCCTATCCACCCAAGTGACAAACAGTTCTCTTCTCAACGATCCATCAGCCCAGTGACACTCTTTTCTTTTTGTATAAATTGTTACACTACAAATACTCCTTTAATACAGCCAAAGAATAAATAATACACATCATCTTTGACATTATGGGATGGTTTAGTCTCATGCTGATCTAATGTAGGGTTCATGAACATCAGTTCGAGGTCTTTCTTTATCTTGGTCAACACATACGTGTGAAGTACATAACTAGTATTATTATCAGATCTTGTAGGCATACTAGGCCTATACGGTGTTTCGATTATTGTTTCTGTCCACAACGCTCAGTCTAATAATAACATATGACTACAATCGTCATTATCTGGCTTTTTTAATATCGACATCAAAAGAGATTTTCATCTTAGAAACACTGGAAGCGACACGAAAAACAAGATGAGTCAGATAAAAACACACCTTCTGGCCACACAGCTGAACAGTTTATCATCTCAGTTTCCCAAATCACTGACCATTACATGCTTAAAATATTTCAGTTAACCAATCATTTACAATACCTTTTCTAAATTTGAACACCTTGTCAACACAAGTATAAATTCTGTAAGCATTTTTTCAATGTGACAATCTAAAAAAAAAAGATAATTCTGGCAAATAAATGTGAACACAGCGGAGCAGGCTGCTCAGCGGGAACAGAGAATATTCACCTTGAGTTTAGAAGAGCTGCTAAAGTCATAATAAATAAAGAGCAAAATATGATTTGCAGTTGTGGACAGTTTGCAGAAGGAAAATGGCTATAGCCAGCATTCGCTACACAGTTTGTTAGGGAAGGATGGAAACAGCCAGTCACCATGCCACAGGTGTTAAGGAGGCCTATTATGGAGCTGTGTCAAAATAAAACCAAAAACAATGAACGCCCAACAAACAAAAGTGAGCAGAGAAAAAACAAAGCAAATAAAAAACACATAAAAGAAATATATGAACAGTTGACTCACCATTTGGGTGTGAAGCTGACCCTTAGCAAAGCTATATAGGTCAACTGTGCCAGCAGTGGTACCAAGGGCAATTAACACTAAATCATCTTGATAATTTTCTTGGCGTTCTTTATCTTTTTTCCTCCTTTTGGCTTTTGGTGTTGACACCTTAAAAAGAAGAAAGGATAAAATTTATAATTGAATAGTATTGAAAATGACAATAAAATTGTTCAAAATCTTCTCATCAATAACTCTCAAACAAAGTTTTCTAAATTTATTTTCCATAAATAATCTAACAGGAAATCAATGTAGCAGAATAACAAGTGTCATTAAAAATACACTTTGTTGGCTGCAAAGGTGGGAAATGAAGTTCATGCAAAGAACGGGCAAATTTTTTTACAGGATGGATAAGTGTTTCGTGGTTTTTAAATTATAAATTATAACAAGATAAAAGATCATTCCACCCAAGGAACATTTGACTAGGTCTATGTTATATGTTTTGTACCATAGTCCTTTCATTTTCAGCTTAAATTTCAACACATTATATTTTCCCCTTAGAATCTGTCATGCCCTATAACTTGAGACTGAAAGGGTATCTAATAGACTTATTTAATTATGAAAGATCAATTTTAAGTCTAAAGAACTTATTGCCATAACAGTTCACAATAAGAACAGCTGGTGTGTCATTTTCCTGTATCTTCAGGAGGTTCTTATAATCAATAGTGAAAAACATTATAAAAGGAAATTGTAAAACATAAAACTCAACTGTCACAGCCTGTTTCAAATATTGATTTGTTATTGTACTGTTGTAAAGGGAAAGTCTGTTGGAAAATCTTTTATACGTTCACTTAACTATTAAGTCCATTCTACTTCATCTTCTTCCTCATCCATACAATATAAAAAGTAACAGTTTTGAGTCCTTTTAGGTCTTTTCCAGTCATTATGTAGTCTAAACCGAAATCCCAAATGCAAGCAATGTAAAAATAATTGCAACCACTGAAAAGAACTTTATTACCGGACTAATTTGATACCAAAATCATTTCTGTAGGACAATATTAAACGAAGATTCTGAATTTTTTAATTTTCGAAAATTTGTTACATTTTTCAAATAGGTCAAAACACCAGTCACTAATTTCCATCATACTTTTTCATGTTTTCTTACTCAGTTTCTTCCATGGATTTTTACTTTGTAGTCACTTTACCTCCCTCCAGAACATTTTACTACATCTACAATATTCTTTAATGTTCTCTTCAAGAATGCTCTTGCCCTTGCCCTCCCCGCTCTCTATCTCAACAATGGCTACCTATAGTGCAATACTAATAGATGCAGACCTGCCACTCTTGGAATGAAAAATTCCAATCCAAGCTAAAAAATAGTAAAAAATTTTAAACGGCAACATGTATGAGTTATCTCCCTTTATGGGCGTGATTGGTAAAGGGCGTGAATGTCAGTTGGACTTGTTTGTTTGTTTATTGAATTTTACCCCCTCTAACAAAAACATTGATCTCAGGTGAGAGAAAACAGCAAGATAAATGATAATAAACGAGGAAAAGGAAAGAAGAAGAACCCACCAGTAACACCCACGTTGGACTTCAGTCTCGGATATAAAAAGGTATATAAGCTCAAATCAAAAGCAGCTTCACTTCAGTAGTTCAAGTCAAGCCACAAACTTTCTACCAGGTGCATGTGACTAGCCCTAAAGCAATAACTTGAAAAAATCAATCAATACTCATGTTAGTATTATAGCCCACATGTAGTATTGTATGTAGCCCAATATATTAATACAATACGACAAGTGCCTGCGTTGGTCAGGATGCTGCATAGTAATATTGTATTGTAAACTGTGTAAGCATGTGTATATGTATGTATGTGTGTGTGTGTGTGTGTGTGAGAGAGAGAGAGAGAGAGAGAGAGAGAAGAGAGAGAGAGAGAGAGAGAGAGAGAGAGAGAGAGAGAGAGAGAGAGAGAGAGAGAGAGATTTGTCGTCTTTCTTATTATAGCACGGAGCAGAAGTACCCACCTGCATGGGCAAACCAATCATAAAATAGTAAATGAGGCATAATGATAAATTCAAACAACGAAACACCTGACGATTAAACTTGACATCTTGAATCCTAAAGGTCTGTAGATATACTACTCCTACTACCGGTAACACTACTACTAGGCATACACTAGTACTGCTATTTTCACTCTCTCCTTCCTCTGTCTCTCACTGAACGGCGATAAATGATACAGCAGTGACTCACCACTCACTCTCTCTTGGAGTTCTAATAACAAAAACACAGAGGTACTCCAATCTGCTAATAATCCCTAAAGTAAGGAAAACTCGGAAAGTCCCCATCCCTGTTTTTGACAAGACCTAGTTAAGTCCCAAATCGGCGGTATAAATTAAACATATTGCTCCATCATCAAATATTATGATTTATATATCAAAATAAAGATAAAAGATTGAAAACGATGAGTACAAAATATAAAGGCGAGCCTCCGATATTTTCCTGTATTTCTCTGCAGTTCAAAATTTTCCTTTTTTGACTCAAAATTCAATATCATCATATTACCCATCAATAGAAAGATCGTTTCAACCCTTTTTTAGTGACATAAATATATCTACGAGTTACCCGAAACGCGGGAGTCAAAGCAAGTTGAAATAGATATCCATTCCAAAATCCTGAAAATACCTCACAATAAGGACCAGATTCTAAAACAGGAAAATACTCTCCAAATCCAAACTAGGCGATGAAACTACCTATGGTCAGTCGGTGAGAGATTGCGCTACCCAAAGGCAAAGGTGCCTTGGTTTTTTTTTCAGTTTATCGCAGACAATATGGTTTAAGTTTAACCATTTTGAGTTCAATACTGAATTATACTGTCTGGCAGTGCTTTTTAAATGTAATCATACTCATACCCAGTAGATTTAGGTCAAGAAGCTGGGACATAGATAAAATAAAACTTTGAATGGTCAAAATCGATCGAATTGGTAGCTACAGAAGCGAAAATGGCCAACGAGAATCAGTCGAATCGCATAGAAGTCAAAGCCACTTTGATTGCAACATCATAGCTAAAGCTATAGTCTGATATAGATTCTAGTCATCGGCGGCATACACAAACTTTGCACTTCTCTATATCTGTGCTGTACACTGCAGATGCAATTGGTCATGTGGCGAACAGCGCAGAGCCCCATGCCATATTCATAGACTGACGTGACTGGGCAGTCATTTCAGATGACCAAACATGGGAGTAGTACCGACACTATAATCGGGCTTCCCGCATGGCTATTTACGGGAATAGCATTCAACAATTTAAGATGATTAGGATTAGATCTATATGTTACACCTGAACTTTTATCTCTGTGCGAAAAACTTCAATTTTTTTTGTATTTTTTTTTCAAATTTTTCAACAAATGTATGATGAATGTTTACTGGTAGTAGTGGTCTAGGCCTATGCGTATGGTTTACCAATTCTTTCCGCTGTCGGCTCCATGACAATGCTGTTGTGGTCGTTGAGAGATGAGCACTTGAGCTATACTCCTGCTTAAGAATTCCTGTTGCAGACTCAAATATTCTGAGGATCCCGTCAGAGCTAGAAAAAGCTAAATGTTCGCCATCGTTGGAGAACACAATGTGAGACGCCGCCATCTTGATACCTCTGCACGTGTAGAATAAAGTTTAGAATCTTCAGCAAAGAAGAGTTATAGTACGGACGAAACCCCACAAGAAGCGCTTTCACTTTCACGGATCATCTTGGCTACTTCAAGGACCTTATGAAACTGTTGTTTCTTGTTTTTGTTTTTTGTGATGGGATTTTTTTCTTTGGTGAGGTGTTTTACTTTGTTAGTGTTTCGTGTTTTGTTGCTTTTGTTCTTGTATGGTATCGAATTATTGAGTTGGTGGGTTTGTTGCTTTTTTGTTTTGTTTAGGATTTTTTTCGGGTGGGGGATCGAGTGTGTTGTAATGTTAGTTGTTGTTGGGTTGTTTTGTGTTGGGGGAGGGATCGGTGGATGGGGTCGTATGTTATGAAAAGGCTTTATGTTGTTGTTGGTTTGTTACATTGCTATGAACGGGAATATGATTACGTAACTTCGTTTCTGTTCGCTTTATCATATTACAATTACATGTATGCTTATTACCGGTAACTGTACTGCAGGAGATTCTTCGCATTTGTCTGCGATATAAATATCCACATTTTTCGTTGAGGAAATTGATCTGACAGGCATGGGGTAATGTTCTGTTAATTTTTTTTAAATTATTATTATTATTATTATTATTATTAATTATTGTTCACTCACTTCGTTGTCCATCAACGGTTTCCATCATTCTTTACAACATCCATCACAAACAATTGTTAAGTACGATAAATTATTTACATGTATTATGTGTGTGTGTGTGTGTGTGTGTGTGTGTGTGATAGAGAGAGAGAGAGAGAGACAGACAGACAGACAAACAGAGAGACGGGAAGAGACAGACAGAAAAGAGACAGAGACAGAGAGGAGGAGGGAGGGAGAGAGAGAGAGAGAGAGAGAGAGAGAGAGAGAGAGAGAGAGAGAGAGAGAGAGAGAGAGGCAGACAGAAAGAGAGAGAGAGAGAGAGAGAGAGAGAGAGAGAGAGAGAGAGAGAGAGAGAGAGAGAGAGAGAGAGAGAGAGGCAAGCAGAGAGAGAGGCAAACAGAGAGAGAGAGAGAGAGAGAGAGAGAGAGGAGAGAGAGAGAGAGAGAGAGAGAGAGAGAGAGAGAGAGAGAGAGAGAGAGAGAGAGAGAGAGAGAGAGAGAGAGAGAGAGAGAGAGAGAGAGAGAGAGAGAGAGAGAATGTATTCTGTTTAGATGCATGTTTAGCCGTATGTGGTGTGTTTTGAGCCTGAAGATGGTGACTTGGTCTTTTTGTTTAATAAAAGTTGGTTGATGTTGACATTTGTTTGTGGGGTGGCCGTATGTCGGTATAAATCTCTTCCAGTCTTTACCGAAGCCCATCTGTTCATCCAGTCCTCTTTACTGTTCACTTTGATGATTTGTTTCGCAGTCTGCATTGTATTTTTTTTGTGTTTGTTTACTCTTGTCCATATCCCCTTTTGGCAAGAGTGTTTGATTTGTCATTTCCTGGTGTGTTTACATGTCCAGGGATCCACTGCATTACTAGCTTGACGCCATAGGTTTTAATTAGTTGATCAGCTTCTAATCGTGTTTGTCTGAGATCAGATCTCTGGCAGTTGAGAGTTTGTAGGACAGACACTGCATCCGTAAAAATGACGATATCTGATATTTTAGCTGGGAATGTATTGAAAACAGTGTTGAGACGGTAGAGTACTGCTTCTATGGCTGCTGCCTCTGCTTCAAAGTTGGTACATTTTCTCGCAAGCGCCAGATAATTCATCAGAGGTACCATCTGGGTACTGGATGTAGATACCACACCCTGCATTTTATGTTGCTTTGAGAGCCGACCCATTTGTGTATACATGCATCCAGCTGTCAGGGTAGTCATCACTGTTTTTTTTTGTGTGATGATATCATCAGGGTTAGCGGATCTGATTTCTTTCTTTGATTGTTATTGTTAATCAGCTCCCTCTTTGAATACGATATTTGGTGGATTTCTGTTCACCCGTGGTGTTTCTTTTCTTTGTTCTGAGAGATGGTGTCTTTCTTTTAGCTCCATAGCATGATGTAGTGGTGATTTCTGCATTATATTTTGGTTGCCAGTTATCAACAATTTTTCTGTTTGGATGGGTGAAACTCACCCTTTTGCTTCTTTCATATATATACCTCTAGTAATACTGCTTTGTCCCTGCACATATCAAGAGGTTCCACATTGGTATGTATTTCACACGCAGCTGTGGGGGTTGCTCTCATGCATCCATTAATAAAACGTAGAGCTTTGTTTTGAACCCTGTCCACTGACATCAGGTTGGATCTGCTGCATGAGGTGTGGGATGGGCGAACATATCCCAAGTACAGGTTTTCCCGCCTCACGATACTTCAAAGGAAAGCCGCGCTCCCAATAGTGCCCGGAGTCTGCGGCAGACAGGTCGACTCGTTGCCAGAAAATCAAACACGCTCACTTTTTTGGTTGGCCCATCGGGCAGGTTGGATCAAAACGGGTTTCCATCCACACCTGGATTTCTGCCCGTCAGTTTGGAGGTTCATTCCAAATTATCGGTTGACCCTTAGGTGTGTAGGGCCCTTAAAGGCCCCTTTAAACGTACAGTTCATTCATCGACAGTTTAACCGACATACGCTAGATCTGGGTCAGCGTTGAACTGACAGTTTGCCGGCGAGAGAAGTTCCATTCAGACGAACAGTTTTTATCTTTAAACTGTCAGTCCTTGGACTGTTGTAGTTGTACTTGAGGTGTAGCTAGTTGGCACGAAATTCAAAACGTCAACAAAATAAAACACACACACAAATTTTAATTTGGTAATCCGATATTAAATTCCGTTCCCCGCGTGATTTTCACTACTTTTGGGTCCCTGATCAAGAAAATCATATTATTTTTCTGATTTGACTAATATTTAGGTAATTTTTAGACTGCAATTTTAACTCCGCCTGCGGCAACATCAAAGAAGTCACTCCTCATCGCCCATCCTTCAGTTCGCCTGCGGGAAAATATCTGGCGCCTGGATTGAGAACCCTTCGATATCGACGGGATTGTTCGTTTCCACGCTCAGGTTTATCGAGTTGATAGGATTCCCACCATCCTTTCGATATCGTACAGTTTGTCAATGAATCAACTATACCCGATACGTGTAAAGGGGCCTTAAGGGTCTGTTTATCTGATCCCCATGAGGTGCTTGCTAACTTCTTTAAAAGATTGAGTTTTCTTACACCCTTAGCTTTGAGGTTGCATTATATGTGCTTTTTCATGGTTAGCTTGCTCTCTTTCTCAATCTGTTTACCATTGTTGATTAGTTTTAAATTGAGTTTAGCAATCTTGTGGCTCTTTGTGAATATGGTGTAAACTGTTTTAGAATAGATGTATTCATTTTCATCTTCCATTTCTGGCAATACTCATCAAGTCACTTCAGGTTCTCATTCATTTTCCGAGCTGCTATTTTGGTATTTCTGCTTGTTTCCCATATTGTCAAGCCATCTATGCATAGGGCTGTTTCAAACTTGAGCACATTTGATAGGCTATTGATGTAAACAAGAAACAAGGTGCAACTTAATGATGAACCCTGTGGTAAGCCTTCTTCAAGAACTTCATCGGACGAAATTGCATTGTTCATTTTTGTTTGTATTGTTCTGTCCGTCAGAAACCACTTGATCCATTGGTAGAGCTTCCCATGGATTCCCAGCTGCATCCTTTTGATGAAGAGACCCTTTCTCCACACACGATCATATGCTTGTTGTAGATCAACAAATACGGCTAGCGTGTTGCTCTTCTCTTGGAAGCTGCCATGGATGTACTGAGTTAGTCTGAACAGCTAGTCTTCTGTGCAGCTGTTTGCTCTAAATCAACTTGTTTTGAACTGATGCTGTTCACTGTTAGTGGTTTAAAGCTACCAATAGAGGCAATGTTAGTGATATTGGTCTGTAGCTCTTGGGTTCAATAGCTGGTTTGTTCTTCTTGAAGATTGGAGTTAAATGGGCATTCCTCCAAGCTTTAGGTATTTTACTTCTTTGCCATGTCATGTTGATCAGTTTTAACAATACTTGTTTTCCTTTATTGCTTAGTTTGCATATCCTCTCATTATGTACTTGATCCTGGAGATTTACTAGGTTTCAGCTTCTTCAGGCGTCGTTAAATTCCATGCAATTGAAGTCTTCCTCAAATATTGGCAGGCTGACAGTTGGAGTTCTTTCCTTCTTTTTCATATTTTCAACTGTTGCAAGCACTCTTTATTCTCCTCTCGGGTTTTTCTGCTCTGTTTACAGAGGCAAAGTAACGGTTGAAATGTCTGGCCTTCTGTTGGTCTGTGTTGATGTTATCATCTGTATTGAGGGGTTTAGGGTTTGTTCGTCTGTTATTGTCTGAAAGGTTGTTTATTAGGGACTAGGCTCTAGCTCCATGAACATGACACTGTTCTTTCACAGTCATCGTTTCATTTTGTGGTTATAAATATTGGTACAGGTACCCATTTGCTGGCTTGAGAGAATTTTTTTTTTTTAAAGTTAAAGTTTCCGTCTCAAGAGATCTGAACATTGCACTTTTATTTTAGTCTTAATGACGTAGTAAAATCAACATTCAACCCCATGAGCTGTCTATCATAAAATAATTGATACCTCATTATAGCCACAATTAATACCAATATTCAAGTAAGAGAGGTCTGAGAGAAAATAGAATTATAATAATGAAAACAACTTTTTTATATTTCTTTATATGTAGTGACATGACAACAATCCAATTTGTTCATGAAGGGAAAAAAAGGTAACATTTGTCTGTTGTTATGCGAGCAAAGGATAAAATGAAAGAATTCTACAGTGTAAAAGAGAATAAGAATAATACAAAGAGAAACACCATATGGGTGGAAGGTTTTCTTAAATCACATTTGTGAAGAAAAACAACATGCAATAAAACTGTAAATTCTATATGAACACATTTTTTAAATAATTGATGAGGCTACAACATGGTTAACTACTGATATATAAAGAGAAAAATAAGACATCAATCTGGTACATAAATTGTTATCGTTAATGATAAAAAAAATCGACAAATCTGACAGAATAACCAGAGCCTTTGCTATCCTAGAGTACATAAGATTTAACATATTTTTATTTATCATTCCTTAATTCCTATCACATGAAAAGTGTCCATACAAAATAAACATCATATTAATATCACTATCAGGCACATTTTTCCATTTCACAAATGCCATGCATTCCACTATCAATAAACACAGACATTTGAGAAGGAGCCAAATGCGGAGCAAATATGAGAGACAATTTTCTGTAGGTTGGGTCAGCAATTTGTTTCCCTCTTTTGTTCTTCTTTGTGGTCAATCATATCGGTTGACAGGATATGTGAACGGGAAAGCATCATCCTGCAAGATATCTGATTGGACCAGGTCAAACCTAAAGAAGGAATGAGGCTACCTTCACTTGATGTTGAACTATTTACATTTGAAGACACCTGGAAGAGTGAAATTATTTATTCAGTAAAGCATACATGCAATTATTAACAGTGATAAGTATACAAATAATTGATATAGATATATCATACATACATAAATGTATATGCTTTTAAGTTCTGATTCTCTTCCCCAGTGCCTTTTGCAGTTCATAAATGTTCATACAAGAATAAAAGGTTTATGTAAACCCACTTCATTTCCTGTGTCGTTAGTGGCCGAGCGGTTAGGCTGCTGAACTGGGGATCATGTAGTCCTGGTTCGAATCCAGGAAAGCTAGGTCCGACTTGTTCCTCGGGAAAGATACTTTCCAGGTATTTTCCCCATTCTTTTCAGGTGCAAATGGGTACAAGCTTTAGCTTGGGAGTAAAAAACTTACGTCAGACTATCGTCCTCACCAGGACGCGTCCTGAACAAGCCATTTTTTTTTCCAAAAGGGGACAAATCTAGTTTATTGTATTATTGGATAGAGCAGTTCATTCCCTTCACAATCATACCATAAAAAGAAACTCAGTATGGATTCTTTGAATTTACATGATTTTTTAGGAACTACACAGGCCAAACCTTCAACATGTCTGTTGTACTATAAAAGCCAGTAATTTTGTCTAAAGTATTGCAAGTTGATAATCATTTTAATCATTACAATGTACTCTATAAAAATTATCTACATTTGATCGGCCGGAAATTACATGACATATGCCGTGCACTTGTTATCAAAAAGACATGTTATCTGACAATGAGTATAAGAGAGCTTGGGTAGTTGAAATAGGGTCAACAAGAAGTAGTTGAAAGCCTCTAAAGGGTTTATAGCATTTCAAATTATCATCCTCCTCTTTTGTAGGTTTATGTGAGAAAAACATTCAAATAACTGAAAAAATCATTTCAAATACAATTTTCTCACAATGTTACTTTTGACAATGATTTATCAACTTCTTTTACATTTATTTATAATTTATAGTTCAAAATGCCTCCAAATTTGAGCATCAACAGAGAAAAAATTTTTTAAATGATCAGAGGCGATTTTTTATAGTTTTAAATTGTCACCTAAAATTTTTTTTTGGCCGATTAAATTTGGCAAAAAGTGGAAAGTTTGCTAATATACATTTTTAAAATATTCATAAGATCAAAATTGTTACATTTATTTTATCAAAAAACCCCTCTGATTGTCTGAGCAATTCTAGATATTTTCATAATGAAAATTCAAGATAATGGCGTTTCCATGCAATTACAATTAACACATTTTCCCCTCTTTTTCCAGCTAATTTAGACATGTTGAATCAATTGTAGTGGTTAACACTGTCCATTTTCAGTACCAATGAAATTCATGTGCAGAACCCCCCCCCCCCCCAAGAAAGCAACAAAATACCTGATTCACACAAATGATGGGGATGTTGTATTGTAATGCTAATCTCTGCAAAGATGCAGCAAAGTTAACAAGGTGCTTAGCCCTTTCCATGATCTGAGTCACATCATAATGGCATCGGAAGAGTGCAGCCACTGAATCAATGATGACAAGGTCCACACTGCCTCTGTTTAATAGTGTTGGTAGTTTTTTGGTGACACAAAACTCCAACATTTCCTGGGTTAAAGAAGGCAAGACAGAGAAAAGAGAGAATTTTTTTAAAAAAATCTCCATTATTTCTTTAAACCCACACTTCATGATAAGTTACATTAATGAAGAGAGAGATATTTCATTGTCTCATAGATACTGTATTCTTCAGTATATTTCTCATATCAATCACCCTCCTCAATATATCAAGACTCGAGCAGGTAACCTGAATCAAGTGTTAAATTTCAGTCCCATCTTATCTCAACCCAACCATCCCGGGAACAACATGAAGTAAATGAATAGCAATATCATGACTTCCAACTTGAAAACATCAAACAATACTTTATTATTGAATGCATAAAATGTCAGAGAAAAAGTACCTAACTTGATAAAAAAATCCCAGATAAAACATAAAACCAACCCAAACTTTGTGAGCTCAAAAAAAAAATGACAACAAAAAAATAAAAGTAGCACATACAAAATCTGCCACATGTTCAATAAAAATTCCATCTCCAAGATTTTTTGAGGCATCTTTCGAGAATGAAAGCTAATGAGCTGTTGAAGTCGTTTGCTTGGAAACACGTCCTCTGTGCAAATGTAGGCTGCACCTGCAAGATTGCCAAATTGAAACTTTTAAATTTGATTTTACTGAAGTCTTATCGACACTTTGTAAACAATGGTTAATCCAATGTCAGTTTATGAAACCAGACAATAATCCTTTGGAAATCTGACTTCTTCATCATGCAACATTAAGAGATATATTTAATATCTTTTTCTGCCCATAATTGTATCATACATTGTGTAATGGGGATGAATTAATTTGCGTTTTTTAAATTTTTATTTGATTTTACCCTTATCCACAACAAAGGGGATCTTGGGGGGTTTTGGCAGGATTTGTAATTTGCCCAGGCTGCCCTGTAAACAGCCAAGGGATCTTTAACTTTAACAAAGTGTTGTGATCTCCTCATGGGACCTCCTTTTTATCATTCATCTCCGGCGGGACTAGGTATCGGGCACCGGGGGAGTTGTTTTGCTAAAAAAAAAATGTTCAAACTCCTGGGGCTTGAACCCATGACCTCTTGGTTGAGAGGCCGACACCTTGCCTCTGGACTACTGAGTCTTCATAATATGGATGCCATTAAAACAAGGAGCTGTGTTCACCAAGTGCTAAAGGTCAAATTTGGTTAAGATACCATTCTTAATGCACCAAAGTCTCAATCACATATTCAAGAGTAGAGCTTAATGTGAAATTAGAGTTAACAAGTGCAAACAATTTAGCCAAAACACACAACAAAACAATTTCTATTTAAATTCTTTTTTATTTTGTTTTTACAATACTTTTTCTTCACTTTTTGTTTTTACTGTTGTCTTTTACTTTCAGTTTTAGAGAAATAGTTATCTATGAACTCAACAAAATTAATTTGATGTGGCATAGCAATTTAATACCCTAAGATTCTAAATCATATCAAACTAGGTAAGTTACAAGAGACCAATAGGATACACTATATTTATACATAAGTTACTGTTCACAAATGGTATGCAGCTTAATCACCTCCTGCTTTGTGCTTGTTGACTTGTGCACTGATGCAAAGTTGAAGGCATAACTGAGTTTTCCCACTTGCACTTTCACCTGAAACTTCTGTCAAGGTACTGGAGACAATCCCTCCTTATTTTGTTTTAAAGGAAACAAAGATTTGATTAATGACACATAACAGTTCATAAAAAAAGTAATCCTGAAAGGTTAAAATAATTATTATAATACTTATAACATGGTATTTACTGATCTTATTCATTTATTTGATACCTTTGTGAACAAATTTCAACACATTTAACAGAAAAAGTGCAAAAACATTTAAGCAACTTTGAAATTCTTCAAAAAATTTCCCTGCATCTGTTGCAGTATCACATGCCTTTCTCCCTACAATAACAATGTATGTTATCAATGCCAAGCCAAACCTTTGTGTGTTGTACTGTTAACTTTCAAAAATAAATAAATGCTTTGAATCTAAATTTCCATTTTGGCTTTCAGATCTCTGTAAAACACCAGAATTTTAAAAAATTCTAACTCTTCAATGTATTTGGTTAGGTGTCTACACATTAACCCTTCCCTTTCCCTGAATATTTAGCCATCTTTCATATGTGAAAATGTGATAACTTCACAACAGCAAAACAAGCATAAAAGCAAACAGAAAAATAAGCGTTAATCTTGCAAGTGGTGATCTTTCTCTATTGCTTTAAGAACCATAATACAATGAAAATTTTAAAAATTTTAAGAATTTGAACAAAAACTCCCTTGCTTGTTGAGGAAGCTGTGTTGCAATGACCTCTACAAATAGTAATAGTAATGACTAACCTCTTAGGAAATTATCAATGAAAGGGCAAAGTGTGGGAAGCTTCCAAGACTTGAGGAACTCTGAATGAGACTGCTTAAGCAAGTCTAAAGCTGCAAGGAAAATAAACATATTCCTTAAGAATATTTATAAAATTCCATAGAAAATAAAAGGATATTATTAATTAAGTAATGGTAAAATGAGAAACAGTCTCTCCTTAGATGTTTTATCTGCTGTATCTTGTATAAATAACCTAAGTAAAACAAAAACACTGTGTTTAACTAAATACCAAGGTGACCCCACTACAGATGACTTTTTTTCATCTTTCTTTATACTATCATATTAACATAAACATATATTAAAGTATTGAAAGTGAAAAATTGGCCATTCCGTTGAAATTGATGTTCATCATTTAAGAATTGTCTACCAACTACATGAAGAAGACTGCATTTAACTTAAGACGATGTGAATTTCAGCTCCATTTTTTGGTTGATTTTCTTTGCTTTAGCTTTAACTAGTACATGTACTATTTCACTTTTTCTTCTTTTTTGGTTCCCTTTTAAACAAAACAAAAAGATTTATTAAAAATAAATAAATCCTATAATGATCAAACGTTTTCAAAGCTAAGAACATGGAGTTTAATTCACCTCAAATCATTCTTATGTTGTTATCTCTTTATCATGGTACATTCAATTCAAGGAGTAAATAATTACTTGAGTGAAATTTTTTTATTTTTTTAAAATGTGTTCTTTATTAATGGACAACAACATTTAACTATCTATATATCATATAATAAAGATTGTCACACTTTACCGAAATCTGGGATATAAAGAAATGAGAAATTATTTAATAAAAAAAACAACAGACAAAACAAAAAGGGAACATAAAAGTAAAAGATAAATGAGCCATCAACATCAAAGATTCTATAAACTATAACTTTGGAATTGGATCATTCAGCAGTTATAGTAACTTGTAAAAAGGGCAAAAATGAGGTTACGTTAACATTAACACTCAATGTTCTTTGTAATTCACCAAAACTTACAAGTTTTCAGTAAGATGAAAGCAAAAAAAAATAACCACTAGGAAAAACAGTTTACTTAGCAACAGTGACAAAGTTGAAAAGTTTCTAGCCAAACAAAAGAAATCAAAGTAAAAAACTTATACTGTTTCATTTGTAATATAATAAGTAAGAAAAGAAAAAGCTGTTGCTTTTATACAAACAATGTACATTTTAATTTTAGAAACATTTTAAAAAAAACAACAGGCTAGGTGATTTAGAAGATCCTAAACACTTACCAGTACATGGCTTGTGTGGAAGGAATCTCTGAGCCACAATTAATTTCAGCTGACCAACCTGAATGGATGACAGTCCTGTTTCTCTCTCAATCTCATGTGATGAGAGGCTTAAAGCTCTTGTCACATCATTAAAATGGGCTTAAAAGAACATAAAAAATAAACATGAAGGATATTACACAATGATGCATAAAAAATAAACAATACAACAATATATGAAACATCTCAAACATCCTATAGTTCTAACAACGCAATTCTGATATATCCTGAAACTCGTTTTATGGTGTAACAACTCAGCAATTCAAAACTCCCAAAGGAGCCACAGTGAACTGAGTTAAAAGTGATGAACGACACATGAGTGACAACTCCACCAAAGAAAACAGAATAGAATATGTGGCGTTTTGGATCAATTATATCCATTCGACAAGACAGCAAATGAATAATACTAATACTATAATTAATTGTATCTACACACTTCTAATATAAGCATCAAACGTGATGTTTCATTGAAATCTACCCCCTCTACCATTTGGGGTGATTTCAGAATGACGAGATGAAACAGCATGTTAAAAGAGGGAAAAGAAAGAAATAGGACTTATCAGTAGCGCCCGCCAAATACCCACACAGTGTCAGAAGGATAAATAAAAGGAGAGTATTGAGGAACAGTTAGAAAGGTTACACAAGAATAATATTAAGATAGTAAATATGATCTATAACTACAAGTAACGATGGACATGGAATAAATAAATGACAGAAACAACAAGGAGATGTTGGTAATGTGAACTAAGTAGGTACCCAAATAAATACAATGGGGCCACAATGGGGTGAAGTTAAAAGTGACAAACGATAATAACTCCACCAAATAGACAAAGTAAATATACAAAGTCAGACAAAAAAAGAGCAATATCTACACACTTACACTTACAGATATCACACAGTGTGATGTCATTAATTATAAGGAAGAATAGAAATGGAAAAATCTGCACTTTTTCCCACCAAAACAGGAAGTACAGACCAGAATATCAGCGTCAGAATTGGGAAGGCCATAGCAGCATTTAGGACCCTAAGACCATTTTGGAATTCACAGATTGCATCCCTAAAAACAAAAATCTGTATTTTCAACACAAACATAAAATCAGTTCTTCTGTATGCCTGTGACTGTGAAACATGGCGCACCACTAAAACATCCGCAAGAAGACTCAAAACATTTATTAACAGATGTCTGAGACAAATCCTACACATTAAATGGTTTGATAAAATTACGAACGAAGAACTTTGGGAAAAAACACATTAAAAATTGATAGAAGTACAGATTAAGAGAGGGAAATGGGGATGGCTTGGACACACCTTTAGGAAATCATCAGAAAACGTAACGTGTCAGGCCTAAAATGGAATCCACTAGTAAGTAATGTAAGGGAAGAGAGGTCGAGGGAGATCAAAGACAACATAGAAGAGGTCAACCCTGCAGGAAGCTCGGCAGCTGGGCTTTTCCTGGAACAAGACAGAGATGGTAGCGCAGGACAGAGCGGAGTGGAGAGATCTCAAGGGCCCCACCTGATTATGTGAGAACCTACTTAAAAATAAAAGGGGGTTCAGGGGGTCTCCCCCTCAATACAGACCTAAGATTGAATAGATACATTAATACTATAATACTCAATTAAATACTTAAATCTGATAGTTAACACTATTTGAGTATTTGGCATCATATATATTTTATAAAGAATTAAATTAAACACCACCTGGCCACTGTTTTTAGTTACATTCATTTCTGGTTCAAACGGGACATCACATCTTAAGGAGTGCCGAATCTAGATATAAAACTAAAGGAGTGAGGAGTGACACTGATATTGACAATGACATGAGTGACAGTTTTTGATTCTCCGTCTATTAGTATTAGATCTAGAATCTACTATTAAACCGACGCTTTTAGTTTTACCTTTTTTCAAAGCCGCTTTTATTTCCAAATCAATGTCAAGGTTTTCTAATCTATATGTAGATTTGTTCATCACATTTTGTGCTCGCTGCATAGGAACGATTTATAAATAATGATACAATGAAATATACATCTTTCATCTATTAGAATTATCCTGAATAAGTTGAAATCGAAAGCGAAAGTTGACTCACAAACCGCGGCAAAATAATAGACATATTACTTTCATTTCTTTATTGTAGAAGAGTTCGCTTTCATCAATAAGATAACCCAATATTGTTAAAAATTTGATAATGATGATACTAATGTAACATAGCACGCTAACACATATTGTAATGTATGA
>JAXRKP010000207.1:287500-310000 GCA_037039925.1 Doris montereyensis
CTGTGATTGTTCTTCAAAGTTCTTAGCAAAGTTCTTGGTTTATCGGGTAGCGCCTTCACTTTCACCTTGATACAGTAGTCGCTAGATAAACGCACGCCTTTGGACTGGAAAAAGAGTGCTTTTATGCATAATGTGGGTTAGTGAGAACATTTTTATTATATAGTAAAAATTCGGTCTGCAGTTGTAGGTGTGTGTTTATGCAGAGTGCTTTTATCCAGCAACTATTGTAGCCCATAAATACTCTATGGCGTTGAAATCAGGTCTCAATTCTGACCATGGTTGAAATGTATTGACGTTGTGTGTCTTGTGCGGAATGTTCTGTGAGCTAGCGCTTTGCCATGCATAAAGATGAGGTTTTTGCTATCTTGTGTCAAAGGGCAATATGATTTTATGTTTTCTATGATAACATAATAGGAAGAGGCGGAAATAAACGATATTGAATCTCAGACTTTTGAAAAATGTACCTACTGGTGGTACATGTATAAACCATGGAATTTCAAGACAATGCGCAAGTCTTTCTCTTTATCAACATAAAATTGGACATGATTAATTTTCCACCTACAGGTTTGTGATATCCTTAAAATGGGTAAATAAGAGAAGAAATATCAGTTGTGCAATTTGTTTTGCAAATGAGTATATAACACTATTTTTATCATATTATATTAGGGTCTTTGTCTACACTAAACCCTTGAATTGTCTTGTTTTTCCCCATAGCCACACATGTGCTTAAATAAGTTAAAATAAACTGAAACAATCTGGTATGCCTGTGTGTAAGCATTGCTATACATGTAGCTATAACGTTAGTCTGTTATACTCCTCTGTACCGGCACTGTCAAGTCGTCTCATTAAATGTTTACCCCATATTATTTCATCTTAGACTTAAACAGTAGGAACAAATATGAAAATGTTCTTTATTACCGGTACATAACAATGTATTCTATTACTAGTATTACTATATGTACATGTTTTTTATTTAAAATGTATTTCTTTTTTATTTTATGAGGTATCTATATCTATCAATATTAATATTATTATTAGGCTTGGTTGCAGTATTTTGCTCTTTTGTTTTTTGTCATTTTGCTGTTGTATTATTTTCAGGGATGAAAAAAGCAGGAGGAGGGGGGGGGGGGGGGGATTATATTGACATTTTCAGAGACATTCTTTGGGCTGCTTCAATTTCTCCCTTCCTCATTCTTTATCTCCAGTATTGTTTCTTTCTGTTAATCAGGAGCAGAACATGTTCTTCAATACAAATGAAAGAAAGAGTGTAAGGAAAAAAGTAAGACCTGCCACTCCAGAAACACATCCCAACTGCCAATTTTTTTCATTCAACCTGATACATGTAGATCGATGGACCTAACATACATACAGTGATTAATTGATTGAATGTTACCCCATCTACAATATGCAGTGATCTCATGGTGATTTGATTTGATTTACCCACATCCACAACTAAGGTAATCTCGGGGGTTTTGGTAGGATTTTTAATTTTGCCTGGACTGCCTTGTAAACAGGCAAGGGATCTTTAATGTGCACAGAGTGTTGTTATCTGCACACAGGACCTCCTTTTTATCGTCCGTCTCCGATGGGACTAGGTATCAATCCACCTACCTGGACCAGGTGGGTAGATTTTTGCTAAAAAAAACTTGAGAAATATTTTCAACCCTTGACGGGGCTCGAACACACTATCTTTTGGCTGAGAGGCCGACACCTTGCCTCTGGACAATCGGATCCCCCGTTCTCAAGATGAATTGAAGTCTAGGACGAAAGATGAAAAATAAGCAAGAGTGACAGGAAAAGTGTAATAAGTATCAGTAGTGCCTGCCAACCGCCCACAAATACATAGATACTTACCACTATACACACAAACATACTAGCCTACATGTGTACAGATGAATACTATACCAATGCACAAAAAGATACAAACATACATACTGGTACTTAAAATTATAAACATACACACACACATTTTTAATTCAGGAGAGGGAGAGAAATCTTTTTTTTGTTTCATTAAAAATTGACCCTGTCCACCATTGCTGTGATCTCAGGGTGAATTAAGAGGAAGCAGCAAGATGTAAGAAAAGTGAAAGAAGGAAAGGAAAGAAATAGGACCTACCAGCAGCCCCCGCCAACTGCACACAGGGAGAGAGGGATGGAGTGAGAGAGAGAGAAAGACAGACAAGACTACCACATTCACTATATATGGTGATCTCAAGGTGAATTAAGAGGAAACAGCAAGATGAAAGAAAAGTGAAAGAATGAAAGAAAAGAAGCAGGACCTACCAGCACCTCCCTTCAACCGCCCACAGACAGACAGATACGCATACATACACCAGTCAGAAACAAACAAATGAACAGACAGAGACAGAGGGAGAGAGAGACAAACAAATGGACAGGTATAAATATTTTCTCACCACATGTACCTCTTTTATTGTCAATCAAAGAAGTGTAGCCTAACATTAAAACATTCTACAGCCCAGATGACACAAAAAAGGAGAGTGCAAAATATAACAATTATTTACATGAAATACCATTTACCTTAAAAACTTCATGTATTATTTCATCAGCATCAATCAAGAATACATTACAAAGAGCAGCATGTAATCTGTATAAAAGCTATCTACCAATTCCTTTTGTACCATAGAGAAAAAATTTACATTACAATCAGACAATTATTTTTATTCAACATAATATACATGCCTCATATTCTACGAAGATAACATACAAAATGCACGCATAATTTAAGAGTCAGAATCTTTTTCCATCACTGAAAAAAAGAAAACTTTTTGTATTGGGCTGACTGTGGCGACCCACTACCACTACCAGTAAGTGATGCTATCCGCTCAGCTAAAAATGATGAAAAGAATCAAAAATAGGAAGTAAAATATTAGAAACAAAAAGAAAAACGATGAAGCAATCATCGCGAGGTTACATTTATTATATATAAGAGGAGAAAACAATATAATGAAGTAACAAATTACAAATTAGTTGAAATATGTTTTCATTTGAGGGTTTGTTGTGTGAATTGTGATTCAGAAAAGTTGTGAATATATAAAAAAGTTATTGAACATCGTCTGGTAATGATCATTAACAGTATGAATAGTTTTACTTTAAGTTTAGAGGCATACATTTTGGCTACAATGGGGGTTTAGCATGCAAAATTATCTGCCCTTTTTTCAGAGACAGATCGGTGGTAACTCTTTTTGTGTGGAGCCTGAAGCCCTTACTTGATTATAGTAAAATATGAGGGCAGTGAGTACCCCACATCATTATTCATAAATTATAATGTTATTACAAAAGCAGTATAACTACTGCTACCATTTCTACTGATGTTAATAATGATTCTAATACTGTAAATAATAGTACTACTATGTATAGTGATGATTATTATAATAATAATAGAAGAATAAGGAGAAAGAACAGGATGACCACCAGTAATGATAATAACAAAAACTAGAAATAATAGAGTAGTAGTACTTAATTAATATTCTACGTGTTCCTATTTTTTATAATGTTTTGACTGGCACTTGACAAGATTAATATATTATCTATTTTCTTTGTCTGCACTGAGTTACATTGATGCACAGTCTCACATTCTAAGTGAAAGTATTACATGTATAGCATGCAGCGATGCAAAAGTGTTACCACATCTAATCTTGTGAGGTCTAATTGGTAATACCTGAAACGAGCTAAACGCCCCTGAGTTTTACATTTTGATACATATTCATAAAATGTAATTTAATATATTTGTGAAGCCTGTTGACAATTTTAAATTTCTCTAACAAATTATTAAAAGTCTCAATCTTACAACAAGTGCAAATTAAAAATAATAATTTCTAGTCCCATTTTTTTCAACTCGTTCGTTGGACAGAAGCTCCAGAACTAGAACCTAATAAATAGATCTAGACACAGGGAGATACAACATATTTATTTACAAGAGTGATATAAAAATCTCAATTATTAATTAGATTCTATGACAACTTAAGATAGTCAGACTTGAGCAATCTAGATTTTTAAAGTTTGAAAGGGTGAAAATGCAAGCACTTTAAGAATAAGTAGATCTATCGGTTGGCACTGGCAAGAATAGTCATGAAATGACACGCATAGGATGTCAAAGATACAACTATTTTCCCACAATTTTATGATGTATATATCTAAATAAATCTAGTCATATATGTTGACTCACATTTTTAGATGGATAACATTTAAGCGCTAAAGTCAGCGCGTACGTCTTCTGCTGCACTATACAATGAATAGCATAGTGAAAAACAGCCACACAAAAGAGTTACCACCGATCTGGGAAATCGTGCAATAAATCAAAGGGCAGATTGGCAGTAGGAGCTAACCGCTTCATTGTTATGAAGATTTCTAAACTTTGTCCTGTGCACTCAAAATAAAAGATGGATTATATTACATCAAATAGAAATCAGCCTCTAATGACAAATATTTAGCATCTAACGACAAAGAAATATTGCCAATTTTGCAATTCAAAAGATTAAAACTCACTCTCTGATCTTGCCTCCCACGCTGGATCATTTTGTGCCATCCTGGAATTTAAGAATTTCCATGCCACAAAGCCAATCAAGTTCCAGCCAATAAACATTATCAAAAGTGGACGAGCTTTCTGAAGCATACTCCCTTGTTTTTGGTTTCCATATCGGTATCTTTTCATATTTTTGCCTGAAAAAGAGCACCCAAAAAAATAAATGATTTGGACCACATAAAATTTTACAAGTTTCAAACATAAAAATGTAATACAGTAGTATCCGCCAAATAGCATGCCTTGTCATAATGCACAATTTGTTCATTACAACTTTAACCAAATTTTACAACGCTAATCAAGCCTTCAAAATGCAGCAACGGCTAACTTGATTTTGTTTAAACGCACCAGATTTTTGTAAGTCTGTCTTCAAGTTTTTGCATTTAAAGAGTCAATTCCTATGAAAAAAAAAATTGAAAACGCTGTGTTGACTCGTTCCAGTGACAAAATCTGTCACGCACGTGTGTGTGTGTGTGTATGTGTATTACGTCTAAATCCGTGTTAACCCTTACGTTGCCACCCATTTTACACCGAATGTCTTTGCCATTGCCACGCATTTTGGCTGAAATCCTTAGAAGTAACTTACATCAGGGGGAAAAAATGTATTTCCAAACTACTAGATATTCAAATGAAACTTTCAGAACATACTAATGATATATTGTGCTACAATAATAAATATTCAAAGTATACAAATGAGGTCATGTGACCATGACAGCCGTCTTTGATTTTGACAATTTATGTTTTTTTAGTCATATCTCAGTGAAAATGACAGTTTATGATCACAAAACACACCATTGTGAAGCATATTATGGGCTAATCATGATTTGTGGGTTGTATTGTAGTGTGAGGAAGAAAAAAAATACAATTATTCATGTTGCATGACAAACTGTGGGACTGTTAACGCTAGTGCCTGGCACATGGAGACTCAGTAGTCCAGAGGCAAGGTGTTGGCCTCTCGACCAAAAGGTAGTGGGTTCGAGCCCTGCCGACGGTTGAATAATGTTCAACAAATATAAATATTCTTTGTTACCGAATGTTTCCACCATCCCATCCCTTCTTGTAGTCTTGAGTGAAAGAAGAATGAACAATTTATGAGGTCTTGTCCTCAAACCAAGTAACAACAAATGAAACCCCAACGATAACAAACAACTAACAAAAAACAAAGGAGTTTATGTCCAAACAAGAATGGCAATGAAAATACAGTAGTCGCTGGATAAACACACACTTCATAAAAGCACGCTCTGCATAAACGCACGCTTTCCTCTGTTGACCGATATTTTACTATATAATAACAGTGTGTAAAGACACTGTCGACATGTATAAAAGACACACTTTTTCTTTGTAATGCAACTTCATACCTATCCATTAGAGGCCTTAAAACAGTATTTTGTTGAGTTTTTGTCAGAAATAACAATAACATGAGAACAGATGGCACACTTTTTAGCGAGCAATGCTAGGTCTAGGGCAAACGTGTCACTAGTGTCAGTCTTCTTCCATGTCTGGCTACATTGTCTGTCCGAGTCCAAGCACTACCCAGACGAATGTGTCAGATAGTCTTATGTCATGTCTGGCCTACACTGTCGAACCCGCTCCTCCTAGTGTCCTAGTCTCTGATTTCTCGACGTTCAAAGTCGAAGGCTGTCTGTCCAGACAATATCCTGCGGAACGTGAATTTATCGATTGACCCAGATGCATTATGATTGGCTGTGGCAGTGAGCGGAGAATTCATGCAATGGAATAGACTACAATCAGTGGACAGTGACAGGTGATGCACACACTCACTGAAATGAGAGCAAGGCACGGCGTCTGATTTGGGCCAAAAGTAGGCCTTTTAGTTTTAGTCAGCAAGAGTTCAGCACGCGCAGCAGAACTACCTGCCATGGGGTCAACTACGAGTTAATGAGTTTTGACGGAAGCGGATCTGTTTTCAGGGGAAAATCAATTCTCTCTCACTTTGAGAGTTAATTACGTCACATCTTATACTTTTACTCCCATTTTAACTGAACACCCTTTGAGGTTGAAGACTGTTTAAGAGTTTTTGCAAAATTCTATTCTCCTATCATAATTTGTGTCCTTGCTGTGAACGATTTTGTACGTCCAGTAAAATTCCCGTTTTTCAAGCTGTGTGATTAAATTAAAATATGTATTACTCAAAAACGCCCTGTAAGATCTTTTTTTAATTTACGAAAGTAAAGAAGATTGATTAAACTTGTTCGTGGTGTAGTCGTTATCTTTCATTCACTTCATGTTATTCTACAATCAATATAGATTTCATTGAGCACTAGTGCTTTGTTATGTATATTCAGCATTTTATCCCGTTAAATTCAAAATTTCAATTTTTTATATCAAATTTTATGAAGAACACCTTGCAGCAATACGTGAACTGACTTTCAACGCTGCTTGAGCTAGTCCCTACCCAAACAATAGGACATTGCCACTTAAGTTGACTCCGTGAAGCAACCCTTTAACAAGGAACAAGAAGGAAAACCAGCCACCTGTAGATTTTCCTTCTGCATTTCTATTATTTTGTCATCTTTGATGAAGTATCTAAAATGACGCATGTATGCTTTGTGTATAATTTAGTCTGATTGTTCTCGTATGAACTCTTCTATAACTTACGAGAGAGAGAAAGAGAGAGAGAGAGAGAGAGAGAGAGAGAGAGAGAGAGAGAGAGAGAGAGAGAGAGAGAGAGAGAGAGAGAGAGAAGAGATAGAGAGAGAGAGAGAGAGAGAGAGAGAGAGAGAGAGAGAGAGAGAGAGAGAGAGAGAGAGAGAAGGAAGAGAGAAGAAAGAGAGAAAGAGAGAGAGACACACACGCTAATAAGTTTTAGTGTAATATTAATTTATATTTATTATGGTATTGGCACTCTATAGTATAGCCTAGCATGGTTACAGTGTTTATACAGTGCATACAATATTATTTAAGTACATGATTGTTTTGTACAGTTGTATTAGTCGGCCGTAGCACTAATCAAGTGTGATCCAGCAGTGAGAATAATAATATTATGATAATACGGGCTGGAGGTATGAAGACAGTATTGAGGGTGGTCAATTCAAGAGCTAGGCTACATACGCATTAAATATAAAAATACATCATTATTAAGCCGATGTACGTAGTTAGAGGTTTGTTTCGGGCATGAAGATTATTGATAAATCTAGATCTACCTTGCCTTAGCGCAATCACTTCTTTTACAAAGCTGAGAACCAAATCATTATCTTCCGAAAATGTGCATGACTTCTGATCTGCGTTCGAGATGGCACATTAAAAAACCCCACAAAGACCCAAAGAAACAAAAAACAAAAGTGAACAAGCAATCAATATAAAACTTACTCGCCAACGTATAGATCTTGACCTACCTGTCACACTAATATTAATGTGCGTGATAATCAAGGGGTGTAATCAATAATAATCCCTGATGTCTTACCTATAATTATCTCCCAGTGATTTCACATAAAAACACACGGTATGCATAAATACACACTTTTCTCAGCGCCCAAAGGGCGTGTCTTTATCCAGCGACTACTGTACATGGTTGTGGCCCTTGACTCCGTCAAAATGCATCTTTCGCCCATAATGCACAATTTTTTTGTCACCCAAGGACCGTGCATTTTTGGCGGAGACTACTACTATTAGGTGGTACTTACTTTTACTTTGAGGTCTATCTCAATCTGGATTGAATTTACCTAGCCTGCCGTCTGGATCGAATAATTTAGATGTAGATCTAGATCTAAAATCTACATGATCTAGTCTAAGCCTACATATGATATAGATCCAGGGGTGAAAATACAAATGATTCGGCAGATCATTTGTATAAAGATTGTCTGTCACTTTGAAACTAACAGGTGTACGAAGGTGACTGATGATAGTGAAAGGAAAGTTCTTGTCTTTGAGCAAGGGTATGGTTTTCTACTTTCGGTTTGCCCAAATCCAAATAAACTAAAAACTTGGAATATTCACAAAAACTTGAACCGGATTGCGCGGTACAGCTAGATTTGAGATCAAGGCCCAATCTGGCCCAGCACCTATTGAAAATTTAGTCTGGAGGATTATAATCTACTTAATTGCATCTCTAACCACTACAGACACGCCTCAAAAGAACGAGTCTAGATCTAGAACGACTCAATGGCAGCCTCTATCAATATCGGATCAGTAGATCAGTGTACATCTAAATCCTGTCATTTTATGCCATGTACCATTGAACACGATGACGACGC
This sequence comes from Doris montereyensis, assembly GCA_037039925.1. NCBI lineage: Eukaryota > Metazoa > Mollusca > Gastropoda > Nudibranchia > Dorididae > Doris > Doris montereyensis. The sequence goes on from JAXRKP010000207.1 coordinate 296,255, forward strand.
CAATATAAAACAGTTTTTTATGTCCACTGTTGCCAGCAAAGATGTGGAATCAAAAGGTTGTGTACCTTCTCTTAGTTGTTAAATCTCTCTCTCTCTCTCTCTCTCTCTCTCTCTCTCTCTCTCTCTCTCTCTCTCTCTCTCTCTCTCTCTCTCTCTCTCTCTCTCTCTCTCTCTCTCTGTTTCTCTCTGCATGTCTCTCCCCCATCCTCTCTCTCTGTTTCTGTTTGCCTGTCCCCCCCCTCTCTCTGTTTCTGCCCCCCTCATCTTGCTCTCTCCATCTGTCTGTCTTTCTCTCTGTTTCTGTCTGTCTCTCCCCCCTCACTCTCTCCATCTCTGCCTGCCTCTCTCTCTCTCTCTCTCTCTCTCTCTCTCTCTCTCTCTCTCTCTCTCTCTCTCTCTCTCTCTCTCTCTCTCTCTCTCTCTCTCTCTGTTTCTCTCTCGTCTCTCTCCATCCTCTCTCTCTGTTTCTGTTTGCCTGTCCCCCCCTCTCTCTCTGTTTCTGTTCCCCCCCCCCTCATCTCGCTCTCTCCATCTGTCTGTCTTTCTTTCTGTTTCTGTCTGTCTCTCCCTCCCCTCACTCTCTCCATCTCTGCTCTCTCTCTCTCTCTCTCTCTCTCTCTCTCTCTCTCTCTCTCTCTCTCTCTCTCTCTCTCTCTCTCTCTCTGACACACACACACACCACAAGAAATAATATTTAATAAGCTTTATGTCTTTAAGCATTTGATTCATGGACAGACATTAAAACTTTTAATAAAAGAGGATTATCATTATCATTTTTAATCTTATACTTAGAATTTGTCAATGGACTGAGCAATGCTGGGATTGATATGGAGGTTTCATTGTCTTCATTCTAGATGAGTTCACTGCATCCTTCAGAGGAAGACCCTTGAATGGACAGGAGCTAAAGGTTCCATCAGGATACACTGGTAAGAAACTCATTTGTAATGAACCTGAATGTAAATATATATATATGCAACCTCTTATAATGGGATTATTTACATGATGTTTATAAATATCTTTTTTTTAATAATTTGTAGAATATAAAACTATAGGACAAGCCTAAAATGCAATCAAACCTAGCGTCTTTATTTCACAACTGATGAGGCTCAAATTTTCTGTATTTTTTAAAAGCCAAGGCTTGTAAACCACACCGCTTCAATCCTTAATTTGATACCAATACAATGCCAAGAGTTCTTCATCAACAACAGAGCAATAACAATATATCAACCTAATGCTATCCAACATTACAGACCAAAAGATCAACTCTCTAGAATTAGATCATATTCTATCTCTGGAGTCACTGTCAAATATGATTTTCATGAGCACCAAACAGCAAGCAGTCCTTTTGGGGTAATGGTTAAGGCGGTGAGGTAGGAATTTGCAATTTCAAGGTTCACATTCCAGCAGGATAAATTTTTTGTTTTGTTTATTTTAAGAAATTATTTTAAAAGATTAAGAAGACTCGAAGACACGGCAGATATGACCAATGCGGCACGAGGGAGCAATAAAACTCTCGATCGTAATGCATGTTCAATCAATTACAAAAAGGAATGCTAGATAATTTCATGCCGCTTATATGACATGAAGGAAAGAGCCTTAGATAGGTATATATGAAGGGTGTTACCAATGCATGGCAAATGGGGGACTTAATAGTTTAAAGGCAGGGTGTCAGCCTCTCAATCAAAGGGTAGTGGGTTTGAATCCCACCAACTTAAGCAAAATCTATCCCCCTGGTCCAGGTAGGTGAGTCGACACCTAATTCCATCGGAGACGGACAATAAAAAGGAGGTCCCATATTCAGATCTGTGAATGTTAAAGATCTGTTAGCTGTTTACAACATTACAAGGCGGTCCGGGCAAAATAGAAAAAAAAAAATCCTTCCAAAAACCTAGAGTTCGCCCTAGTTGTGGATGTGGGTAAATCAAATCAAATAAAAAAGCATGGTAAATTGTTCACGCACATGAATTAGCGATTGGATATTACATCATGTTATAATAATAATATATTTTTAATCAATTACGGACACGCTTTATAATAATTTGGAGAGCATTGTACCTGCAGATGCAGTTGAGACCGGGCATATAAGGGGAAATCTTGATTGGTTTTTAAACAGGCATTTAGAGGGGCAGTTTTTATAGAAAACAAATTGGTTTCACTGAGATTGCGACTATTTAGAAGAAATGGTTAATATAGCGACGGACATTTATGCAATAACTACTATACTCATCTTTTCACCAGACAAGCCAAAATCTTTTATGTTTAATGGTATTGGTACACTACCCCTTTCTTAGGATAAGGGAGACTTTTATGGAACAATGTGCACACCAATTGCAATATATTGCATTGTCATTTAAGGGATAATCCAATGCTAATGAATAAGATGAAACCACTTAAATGTAAATCCCATAAATACAGCAACACAATTAAACAAACCAAAACCCAAAAACTAACATCACACAGAGTTTAAACATAAGTGTTGTAATATTAATAGTTGAAATACATGTTATGTCCGGCTTTGTTGTTTTATGATTATTATTTTTGTAGTTGATTTTTAAGGCGTGGATGTGGATTTCACCTTGTATTAGTTGTGTGCAAGTGTCTTTCTTAATTTCTACATAATCACAAGTTATGCCTCAAAATCGATCCTTGTTCACATATAATTGTCTTTTTTTTTTTAAAGGTCTGGTTTTGCATGAACCACATCAAAGGAGTGTAGAGGATGAGACACGACGATTGGTTGCCACAAATACCTTTGACAAATTGATGTTTTGGAATCTTGATAGACAGCCAACACAAGATGACCCTTTCCAGAAGGCTCTTCAATGGATAGACATTTCTGAAGCTGTAATCTATGTTACTTTATTGCTAAGAATTATATGTGAAATCTCTGATCAACATCTAAATAATCCAATATTATTTATTATGTTTTTATATATTATAAGTATTGATTTGTTGAACAATGTCATGCATGTGAAAACATGTCATTCCATGAACTTCTGAGATATTATTCACGGATACTGGAATGGCTGGTTCTAATAGTCTATGGTTTTAAGTTATTTATTCTATATGATCAATCTTGTTTAACCTCATAATACAAAATAAATATTAGTACAGTGGAACCTCTAATCGGGAAATCTTGGTGCGTTGTAAAAATGTCCTGATAAGCCAGATTTCGTGGGTATATAGGGATTTTGGTTTTCCCTCAACAGTTTGAGTGGTAAAATACAGAATTAAACGAACAAATAGCCACAGGACCAGCTGATCAAAACCAACATGGCATTCATCTGTGATCTCACAGTCGTCTTTCGTTGTACGATAGATAGATAAAACAGCTAATCTAGAATGCATGGTGGATCGCTAAATCTCCTGGCGTGTCAGTCCTTGTGATTGACAGGTTAAGTGGGCAATAAAAAGACTATTGAAACGCACAAGTCTGCTTTCTAAGCGACGCTCGTGTCAGCACTAAAGTGCATTGTTAGGTGGATGAGCAAGGTCTGACTCGATGCCCAATTCACACCTACATAATGGATGTCTGGCTTATGGTTGTCATGAAATGGCACTTGCGACATCGTTTACATAACATGTAATGTATAACACGTGTAGCATTAATGCAGGTGTAATAATTGATGATTTACTAACACGGAAACCAAATTTGGATAGCAAAGTGAGTGTCTTTTTCTTCTTAATATTATCCATTTCTTTCTTTTTCACATTTCAGATACATAAACCAGTACCTAATATTCCGTCATTGTCAAGCCAAGGGAGTAGTCAGACCAGTCTCAAAGGGAATTGAATGAAAGGAAACATATATATATATATATATATATTGTTATGTATCATTCATTATGTATAATAAAGTTATCTTAAATAAAATGATCGTGAAAAATTATATATTTGCATTTCTTTTTCCCCATATATGTGTGTTTGTATTTGTGTGTTTCTGTGGAGTTTGCTGTGATTCATTCTGATGCTATGACAAGGTCTGTTCATAATACGGGCGGTTGGCGGGTGCTGCTGGTAGGTCCTACTTCTTTCCATCCGCTCTTTCACTTCTCTATTAGCTTGCTGATTTTTCTTAATTCATCCTGAGATCACCACAATGATGGACAGGGTAAATTTCAATAAAGCAAATTGTTCATGTTTTGAGAATCTACATTGCATGTCACACGTCTCTTACACTAGTGTTGGGAAATGACAAATTTCATGTTGAGGCAATCATAATATATATACTAATATAAGGGTTTTCTATATATAAATAATTTAAGCAGATCCTTTTCATTCTGGTATTCAGTACATTGTATCTCAAGTATCTGATTACATATTTTGATTGAGACTTGCTCATTAATTCCATAAAGAATGGGTAGTTGGCAGGGGCTGCTGGTAGTGGTGAGTCCTACTTCTCTCCTTTTCCTCTTTCACTTATCTTTCATCTTCCTATTTTTCTTTTAATACACACTGAGATCACTGCACATGGTCGGGTGGAGTAAATTCCAACGAAACAAACAAACCATAAAATGTGACAAAATCAAAACGATACATTAAGATACAAAGCAATTTCAGATAAATAAAAATAGGAATATCATTACGAGTAAGTCAGTCAAAATTAATCTGATTTTTTATTTTAATTCTTATGCTTTGTTCATACACACTAAAATTATCCAAATGTATCAATTACATGTATATCAATATCAATTATCATTTTCATGAGTAGTAATATTTATATTAAAACAGTAGTAGCGGTTTCAGAACCCATCACCTAACATGATTTACACCCCTGTACGCGAACTACCATGTTATTTCAGGAAACAATTTTTTTCTATATTATAAGCCCATTAACAACACACCTGGAAATTGCTAACATCATTACTTCTACCTGATTCCTAACTTTTCAATGTTGTCTAGACAGGTGTCTCTTTTCATATATTTGAAATATGAATGTATTTCAATTAAAACTGTCTCTCCCTACCAGACTGCAAAGTGCCAATTTCATCCACCTGGGCCTAGCAAATGATGGGTCACTGTCTTAAGGCCCCTTTACACGTACAGTTGATTCATCGACAAACTGTACGATATTGAAACAATGAAAGGATGGCGGGAATCCTATCAACTTCTCGATAAACCTGAGCGTGAAAACGAGCAATCCTCTCGATATCGAAGGGTTCTCAGTCCAGGCGCCAGATATTTTCCCGCAGGTGAACTGAAGGATGAGCGACGAGTGGCATCGAGGGAGTAACTTCTTTGATGTTGCCGCAGGTGGAGTTAAAAATGCAGCCTAAATATTACCTAAATATTAGTCAAATCTGAAAAATAATATGAATTTCTTGATCAGCGACCCAAAATTAGTGAAAATCATGCGGGGAACGCAATTTAATGCCGGATTACCATGTTTAAATTTTTGTATGTGTTTTGTTTTTGTTGACGGTTTGAATTTCTCTTAAACTAGCTACAACTAAAGTACAACAGTCCAAGGACTGAAAATTTAAAGATAAAAAAACTGTTTGTCTGAACGAAACTTCTCTCGTCGACAAATTGTCAGTTCAACGATGACCCAGATCTAGCGCCTGTCGGTTAAACTGTCAGTTTGTCCATGAATCAACTGTACATTTAAAGGCCCCTTTTAGTCTAGTTCAGGTCTTTCTTACTCTATTCTACCTGTCTGACAGAGACGTCATAATGCACGATGTTGTGTGTAGCAGAGACGTCACAATGCACGATGTTGTGTGGAGGACTAGGAGGCAAAATGAACAATGGTTTAAATTCCTCATTCCTCAACGCACGTTACGTACATGATTGAGGTTAATCGTTGTCTATTAAATCAAAGATGCGTCCCCAACCAAATGTGTAGGTGAGTGAGGAAACTCATTGAATTGTTGCGTGTTTATCAGATAGAAATAGATGGCCATCGGCTACATAAAGTTCCACCCCTGCAAAGCTGACATATCCCTTGACAGATTTTGTTGCAAGATTGACAGGTTGGGTACGAATTAGATTTAAGTATGGTCATAAGTCATAGTCTTTCCTTGTTGTTAGAGAACACGTCTTCCTGGAAAAGGAAGAAATTTCAAAACTTGCTTATACTTCCCTGGTCTGCCCATCATCACAATTTTTTTTATTTCCCAAGTCTAAGAAGACTGCTACTACTGTTCAGTTGTGTATCTGAACTTAAACTTAAAAAGAACAAAATTGTTTTCAAATTTCTTTGATTTTATGTTAAGTATGTGAAATTACTTCCATTTCAACACAAAATGTAAATTGCCATTTGACATGTAAAGTAGTTTATAATTTATAATATGAGAACTCTTGGCGGATGTTTGTCTTAAGATAACTTCAATCTGAAAAAAATTCCCCAACAAAAATGTAAAAATAAAAGGCAAGGAAATCATCTCCCACCCACATCTAGAAAAACCCCAACCTATCCCTTACAATTACAATTCATTGCGCAGAAATCCATTCACAATCGCTATCCATTTTTACCTCTTAACACGTTGGTTGCTAGCTTCGACATATGTCGAAAACTTAGTGAAAGTGGAGTTTCTAGAGTGATTCCCCCTGGGCCAGAGATCCTTCAACCGATTCTTGCTTGAGGATGGGATTGGAACTATCGAGAAAACCTAGAAACTGGTAATCTATGTGATGGCTGTTACATTTTACAAAGTAAGTGGGAGTGAAGAATATATATCTAGATCCTGATCATATGTCTGAACGAGTGATAATCCCGCCAAAAGTGTCATTATTCTTGTGTTTCAGTATATAGTAATAAAATCTATGTATTCATGGAATACAATACATCATGAAAATTATATCACTACAGTTTATTTTTCAATTGGGGCTATCTACATAGCATTATCATAGAAACAGCCTTAAAAAATATCATTGAACGCTTACACAAAGCCAATATTAAAAAGAACCAAACAGGCGAAATCTTATACATTCATAAGAAAATCTACACAGATGTTGATTCAGATGACTTCATTTGCATTTTTGATGGTTCGTAATCAAGGCTCATCATTAACCCCTACCATCGTCCAAATGGCAGCAAATAGCTTGCATACTTATGGGGATATTTGTTCCACCAATTATACCCCAATGTGGTTCTATAGAGTCTTACACTTGTAGAGCTAAGCAACCAAAGAGTTAAACAGTTAAAGAGGTTCTTAGAGAAGCACTGAACATTCTCAAGCAAACATGACCGGTTAGCATTAGCTAGCGGTGACTAGCAACAATTAATTTGCACACATTTAAAGTAATTTAAGTACATAAAAAAACCCACCTTTGTCCGTACACCCATGATTTAAAACTACTGATGTCCAAGGGAGTAACTCTGTCCCTTAAGTTTTAAGTTTGTGATTCAATTTTCACCCATTTTTCCTAGCACAATGATTTTGAATGGCAAGTTCAGCTTGAAACAATGACTGCTTGCAAACTCCAGAACAGTACAATTAATCTCATATTCATATGCACTAAATCACACACTTTCTGAGACTCTCTTCACTCATGAAAACACTCATCAGTCACTGACTTCAGCCTGTTGGCTTGTTGAAAATATTTGTTTACATTCACAAAATTTGAAATAATGAGATGAGGAGGTTATGTATCTGCTCAACACAAAACAACATAGTATTAGTATCAACTTCAACAATTTCCATGAACTCTTACGTTATTCTAGTTCTAAATAAAAATTGATTATTGTTTCTTATAAATTTTGATATTACGTAAATGTATACGTACACAAAGTACATAATTGTCTACTTCACATTTAATATTTAAGTAAGCTCAACAAAGCTACAAAGTTTGAAAACAGTTGTGAAAACAAATCCCATCAGATCACGACAAGGGATAGATCTAACTTTATCTCGTATATATGATATTTATACTATACCGATTTTTACATAAAACAGGCACAAATGAAAGTAAAAAAACAAATACTGTACTGTATATATATATATATATATGTTCACATCTAATTATATGTGTGACCTTTCTTTAAACAAGGAGAGACCATGGAACTTATAATCTTAACGCTTATAAAAAGAAAAAGTATAGTATTATTACAATTTAAAAAACACCTTCGATGGCACAACAGTTAAATTCACAAGGACAAGGGTTTTAAGATAGGAAGGAGGACTATCGTTGGTGGAAGTTGCTCTCCGCGTAAATAAAGAATATGGGGAAGGATGATTTTCTCTTTTTTTGTCTCTCAATCACAATGGAACAAATATATTCTGGGCAAAATATATATATATATATATATATATATATATATATATATATATATATATATATATATATATATATATATATATAATATATTATAAAAATAGCTCTAAATATATTTGTATTCAATGTGATAAAAGTATGATCAAAGAGAAACCTAATAACAAAAATAATTTCCTTCCCCATTAATTTGTATTATTATTATGTGAATAGTATGAATAGTGACTTGCATCAACAACACTTTGTAGTATTGATTGGATAAAGGGCAGATTTTGTTCAAGTGAATGGCGAGCTGAGCAGTGGTGTGAAAAGATGAAGGAGAGATGATTATATTCAATTGTAACTAATTATTACAACGTTGTTGTAGTTAGTGAACGGAATAAAGGTAGTGAATGATCAAAAGTGCTTGACATTATTGACAAAGAGGAATGTAGGACTACAGGAGAAAGATCTTCAACATTACTTCTAATCACTTCTATGAAAGAAAGAAAATTACTAGTGAATCGTGAAATAAAGGGTCAACTCACATAATGTATGTTTGTAATTCTTCTGGGTTTGTTTTATTTTGTTGTTTCAAGGAGTGGAGGTTGGATGGGTAGTTGAGTAAAGTTGTACAGCAATGATGGCACGGTGTCAAAGACATAGGCTGACTTGGCAGAATTACCATACACATAGCTGCCAACCTTTTCAAATCGAAACAGATTTTTATCGCGCAAACTATTTCAAACATGCAAGATAGCCTGTAATATTCCAGAAAACATTGATAGTTTTTAACTTTACGGTAAATAACAAAATAATGGCTGGAAATTTTGTTGAAAAGCAAAATTACTTTTGTCTTCTCAGAATGACATATCCGAACCTTCACCCCAATTTTTCAGTCTCTGCCGTTATCTAGGCGATTCTCTAAAAACTCAACAAATTACCTTCCAATACGTACTTTTCAAACTAAAACCCAAGCTAAATATATTTTTTATGTACTGGTTGGCAACTGTGTATACATAAGTGCGAAAAGAAGACAAGCCAGCCAGGAATGTGATGTGAGAGAGGAAAGCAAAACACGAAACTCGGCAGTGGAAGTTGATGCGACATTGAAAGCTTGCTTGAATAGGGGCTGGATTTCAGGCGTTTACATAAAAGTAAACAGAGAGAATTTGGGTGTTGGGGGTGTATGAAAAAAACAAGAAAAGAAGACAATGTCAGATATTAATACTCTTGTGATGAAACATATCATAATTTGTGTGGCCTTTCATTTGAATGCTGTATTCTTTATTTGTGTTCATGTTAAAGTATATCATGTACAATATTATTATATGAGGGGGTGAGATGCAAAACCGCTTATATCCAAAAACGACAACTTGAGAAAATCATGTTTTTTCTTCCCTTAATTCTTAATGCAGCTTGATCAATTTCATGTTTAGAGCTGAATTATAATAGGATGTAGTCAGTTTTGAACAAAAATGATCTCATCATCAGAAGACTCTTCGTTTAGCGTCCGAGATGGTGAAAAACTCACAATATGTAGGAATGGCGAATAACAGATTTTGCATCTCACCCCTCATACAATAAATATACAAAATATTTCATTATTAATACTAACATCCTGACACATCTCTATTAATAAGAAAGGGATAGCCTTCCTTTATGGACCTGCTAATGACATATCTATGGCTTTTGTTGCTTAATGCAAAAATTAATATCACTATAAATGAAAACTACTTTCCTTGTAGCATTTTGTCTTCTCTATACTACAGATAGGCTTCCAAAACAAACTGAATCCTTAATCTCATCTTGTTCCTTTCAATCAGTGGTAAAACAAAGGTATTTTTCTATACTGATCATACACACATTGTTTTTGTAGACAGCGAGTGTCCAGACACATGTTGTGTAGAAGAAACCTTATGGACAGCCATCTTCCACCCTAGTCTATAGTAAGACGCTATTGGCCAGCGTTGGTATATAACGATGGCAGGCTATTTGTAAGCACAGACACAAGATTTATACTTAAGTAGACATCAACTGCTCAACTTATGAAAAGAATGGCTAACCCTGATGATATAGATTACTTGTATTACAAAATATTAGTTACCATACACCTGATTGCTTAGAGGGGTGTGTTTTGTGTGTGTGTGTGTGAGAGAGAGAGAGAGAGAGAGAGAGAGAGAGAGAGAGAGAGAGAGAGAGAGAGAGAGAGAGAGAGAGAGAGAGAGAGAGAGGGAGAGGGAGAGCGAGAGAGAGAGAGAGAGAGAGAGAGAGAGAGAGAGAGAGAGAGAGAGAGAGAGGAAGAGAGAGAGAGAGAGAGAGAGAGAGAGAGAGAGAGAGAGAGAGAGAGAGAGAGAGAGAGAGAGAGAGAGAGAGAGAGAGAGAGAGAGAGAGAGAGAGAGAGAAAGAGAGAGAGAGAGAGGGGTGGGCGAGAGAGAGAGAGAGAGAGAGAGAGAGAGAGAGAGAGAGAGAGAGAGAGAGAGAGAGAGAGAGAGAGAGAGAAGAGAGAGAGAGAGAGAGAGAGAGAGAGAGAGAGAGAGAGGGAGAGAGAGGGTGGGCGAGAGAGAGAGAGAGAGAGAGAGAGACAGACAGAGAGAGAGAAGAGAGAGAGAGAGAGAGAGAGAGAGAGAGAGAGAGAGAGAAAGAGAGAGAGAGAGATTGTTGTATGTATGTGTCAACGTTGACATTGATTATTGGATAATTCAGTTATCGCCTTTCTGAAGCGAGAGCCAGGGTTTTCTAGAATCATAATGAATGAATCATTGTTAGTTAATCCCTAGAGACAATATGGAGATAGAGACATGATTCATATGAACAAGTCAAGCCACTAGAGGTGTTTTTTTTCAGCGAGCAAATATCACCCATTCCACTCTGGACAAAAACTCAGCTGCTAATACTATTAGAACTAGATAATTTATCGGATAAAAATGAACGAAGCGTAAAAGCAATTCTTGATCAATAAATGGCAGCTCTTAACAGCAAAAATTTTATACTTGTCTCAATTTGCGTTGAGCCAAAGACAAGTATACTTCCTCTCGACGGATTCTTAAACAAGGAAAGCGGAGAAAAGACAAAGGATATGTTGTCATCCAGACTGATAGACTCCACGCCTATTTATTACACATAAACTCCAAACACCAATCAAATTTTTCACCTCACTTTCAAGTATAATGCATGAATATATTGCAATAACTGCATGTATACAAAGGACAAAATGTTATGCACTAACATTCTTTAATATGATGGCAAATATCTCACATTCCCTTTAATACTATCATTCTTTCATGACTCCTAATGTCTTGAACCTAATTTTTGTTCTTCTTTTTCTCAAGGGTCAACTGCTTTGTTCCATTGACATGGCTATTGCTTGTTGCAAAAGTTCTTCCTCATTTGGCTCTGGAATATAAAACAAATAGGATTGCCTAAAAGATTTGATTTTAAAAAAAGTATTACCAGCTATACAAATTGACGGTGAAAGTCGCAAACCGTGTACGTCCAATTTTGGATGTTTTGAGAAAAACAAACACAATGATGGTGTACTTTAGATACACAGATTGTTCATATGGTTATTGTATGGGTTTCTGTTGGTTCATATGTCACAGAACTAGACAAAGCATAGGGGCTTCCCAATGTTAAAAAAGGAAAAAAAGTGTTAATAACTTTAGACTTACATGGTTTGCGACTGTCGAAATGATGAAATCTTTATGAAAACATTGAATAGACAGACACACACACACACATTCTCTTTCTGTCTCTCTCCCTCTCCACATATACAAAACAAACACACATCTGCCAATCAGCTGCCGGCTCAGTGATCTGATCACTCCTGGATGAATGCTCAATAAAAGAAAACGAATGACTTATATACAAACAAGATAGACAGATCAACACAATTTGGCACTGAAATTATGTCTCTTGTATCTTATCAATCAAATCATACAAAAGGTAAATAGCAGTAATGCAAAAAATAACTATAGAGAAGAAAAAAGATATCACTCTACCTTGCTCATCACTTTCCAATCCTCCTGTATTTAATGAACTTGTTTTACTGCTAGTGCTAGCATCTTCTGTGTTACTATTGAGGGTTGCTGACTGTTTATCTAAAAATGCCAAACGTTTTAAACGGAGCTCTTCTTGAGAATGTGATGCAGTGTCTGATGAAGAACTATTCTGTGACATGTTGTTTACTTGAGAGGTAGTTGTGGTTGTTGACAAATCTTGCAGTAGTCTGTTTGCAGGCAGTCCGGACTGGTCCTTAAGTAACCTATAAAGAAAACAATTCAAAATCAATATTGTCATTAGACTAACACTGTTTTGCAGACGGTAAGATTATAAGTAGGAGTCAACACAAATGATCAATTCAGCATAATCACGAAAGCATCTGAACCATATTTATAATTCTTCTGCAATATAGCATACATTATACAACTTTTAATACAGCCAGTTATATGATGATACATAGTCGGGTATGCAAGCATTTGGTGGGTTCTGCTGGTAGGTCCTACTTCTTCCCTTTCATGTCCTTCTTTAATCTTGCTGTTTCCTGTTAATTCACAATAATATTATTTCATATGGTAAACAGGGTGAATTACAAAACAACGTAGTCAGGTGTAAGAATGAAAGACAAAAAAATCTTAATTGATGACTTAAACCAACAAACATATGTAATCTCTCACCTTCCATACTCAGCTGAAGGGCTGTCTGTAGGGAGGAATCGTCATGGTCACTCATTTCTTTACTAGCTCGCAAGGCCTCCTGGAAGGCATGATCATCTCCCTCCACGTTTCCGTCACTCCCTCCTTCTTTTCGGTTAGAAGTCGAGGCTTCACAGTTTGTACTGCTGGCACCAAACGGAGAACATCATCTGCCTCACATTCTGGCAATGCTCCCATGACAATAAATATTGAATAGCCTTGGAGAAGTAAACAAAAAACAAAAACAAAGATCAAATTAAGCCTTGAAAAAAGGAGCTTTAATAAATATTTCAAAACAAAGATACATGAAACATAGTTGAGAACTGTGCACTATTTAAAAGAATTTTGTTAAAATAAAAGTATTCAAATCTCTGTCATTGTGCAAACATGTGCATTGACATAGGTTTTAAAAAATATGTATTTAATTTTCATGTTTTGGTTACCATAATTATCTGAGCTGGTTTTACCATTTCTGAGCACACAAGCATGCCCATAAATAATGTTGGATTATGATTTCCCTTTGTCATAAAGCTCGGTCTCTTGAACTTTGACTGCGTGTAAAGTCAGAAACCATTGTATCGTTTACGGGTGATATCAAATACGATTATTAGATCAAAATAGTACTTGATGCTTAAGTAACATGGGCTTTTTACATAGTACTTGATACTGAAGTTGTTCCAGATTATTACTGTAATGACCGGAAATCAATAAATTAGGTCTAGTAACAATCAAAAGTTTCATGGATCACAGGCAAAACAATCTTATTCCAATCAATTAAAATACTGATTTGATCCAATAGTTTATTCGTTAAAAACCTAAAGCAGGCTGTTTGAAATTTACATGCAAAATATGGAGGTTG
>JAXRKP010000207.1:315000-382500 GCA_037039925.1 Doris montereyensis
GATGACATTTAAAAATATTGAGTAATCTATGGATGGGTATTTCTATCAATATAACAGCATTAATTAGGTATTAAAGCATTAGTTAGGTCATAAAAATGAGATGCAAAGATGTTAACACAGTTATAGTTCACATTTTATAGTCACCATATCCAAAACAGTCAACACTATTCAAATATAGTTCACTTGTGGTCACCACATCCAAAACAGTCAACATCATTGAAATATATTTAAAAAATGCCCCTGACTGTAATTAAGATAAGATACAACTTTATTGTCCATAAAGCATTAGGCACGTTATTTTGGTGTTAGAAAAACTTCAATACAATATGAAATACAACATGATACTTTTACTAAAGATAATCATTCTTCAAACAAACTAACACACATTTAAGCATTACGTGATTAAAATATTTAAATAACATACAAATATAAACTTTTTTTTTTTTTCCGAGTACATGTAACTTTGTATTTATTGCAATGAACAATATTTCAAAGAGGTCATTATAATCATAATGTACTTTAAAAAATGTTAAAACCAGCTCATCAAACAATTGTGTATTAAAGCAAAGACATAAAATTAGTAGCTCTTGTCATAATCATTTATGTGACATAATAAACATATTTTCAAATGATTAAAACTCACAGGTTTTGTACACTAATATTACTAAGGTTTCAACAACTTGAACAAAATTGTGAAAAACTAAAAGTAAAAAGTAAAACCCCAAATTGTAAACCTCAATGAAATGTTGATATTCGTTAGTTGTAATTCCACCTTCAGCCATTCTTTCCTCTCTTGCTCATCTAATCTCCTTCCAATCTGTGCCAGGTCAACAGCACTGAAGTATGGATTTTGAAGAAGGGCATTTAAACAATGCTGTGCACACATAGGATCCTCTTGCTGCAAAATAAGATATGTGTAAATTTTAAAACTCTCTTTACAGTTCAAAATTGACAAGAAATTTAACCTCTGCAGACATTAGCATGTTTTCGTTCATATTGATTTATAAACAAAAACAACCCCGAAACAACCTACAAGAGACTAGGTTTTCAATTAACCAAAAAAAAGAATTAGGAAGAGTAACGTTGTACATTTTTTTCAATACCAAGACGCGTATCATTAAAAAAAATGTCATGATCTTTTAAATAATATTACATGAATGATGAATCTCTTATACACACATGTATGTTACTAATAAAGCAAATTATCTTTTAGAGCTTTTAAAATCAATTATAGAATACCTGACATTAGGAATGTTGTATTGCGTGCTTGTGGTGTGATTGTAAAGCATGAGACTCGGTATAAGGCACAATATAAACAAACTTTATTATTATTATCTTTTTTTTTTTTAAAGAACGGGGGGGGGGAGGAAAACCAAGACAAGGTGGTGAATGAGAATTTTTTTTTAATTCACCCATTTTTTAAATACAATTCTCATTTATTTAGAATCTTTGAAATCAAGTAATCAATAGAAAATATTGCATTTCCCTACAAATTATTTAATGACACGTTGACAATGAAAGGCCAAACGTGTAAGTCCAATTTTGGATTATTTGAGAATCTTTAAACATGCTGCGCATTTTAATAGATTTTCACAGAAATACACGGTTTGCAAGTGTCAAAAACGAGAGCCATTAGGGATACATTGATTGTTCATATGGTATAGTTTCTATGCCCCAGAATTAGATGACAGGGTTTCCGCGGGAGAGAAGGTGTTACTAATTTTAGACTTACACAGTTTGGACTTTGGGATGATGCTGTAAAATAAATATCAACAGCCAACAATATTTATTGTAAGTGGGCCTCAACCTCATTAGGTTTACATAAAAAAAATTGATGGACTCTCAACAAATAAAACTATTAGGACGTCTGATGAATTCATCTATTCAAATTATCTGTCATTAATATCTAACAAATCAACATCGATATATATATAATACAAAGTATATAAATATGTCATGGTCATTTGCCTCCAACACACCTCGTGGCACAAGACCTGGCTTATTCAAGGTGGATATTGTAAAGGTTGAAAATTAGGTCTGATACAACATCAGCCAACTATTTTCAAATCAAATATTGCAAGTTTTGAGAGAATTATATATTTTATATATATATATCTATCTATATATATATATATATATATATATATATATATATATATATATATATATATATATATATATATATATATATATATATATATATATATATATATATATATATATATATATATATATATATATATATATATATGTAAACTTTTGATCGATTCCGTTCTGATTTATAGAAGGGCTATCATTTATTATCTAGAGGAAAGTAATGTGTAGAGGTAAATCCTTTACCTGAATAAAAATCATAACATAAAGATACATTAATACTCAGTCAAATATTTATATCTGATAGTTAATACTATTTGCATTTAAATACATTTAAAAAAATTTTTTAAAGTTAATTATTTGATAACTACATTTAGTCACGCTACAGCTGGTGGGATGACCAGAGGGGCGATTTGGGGTTGGGGTGGGAGGTGGTTATGGGGCATTATCTGCCAGGCAGTATCAAACTTGAAAATAGTTAAATGATACGATGTAACAGCAACCTGACTGCGCGATCACGCTCTCTCTCTCTCGCTGACTGACCGCCATATGTAGGCTAGCCTACCGTGATACTGATCATCTTCTTTGTCATTTCTTCTGACATCCCATTGTGTGATGCCGGAGGTATTACTTAGATCTAGATTCTAGATATTTCTCGTTTGTTGTCTGACGAAGGGTTATACCCGAAATGTCACGTGTTTGTTTTGTCTTTATTAGTGGAGTTGTCACTTATTGTCATATTTCGCCTTTGACTTCACTCCACTGTGGCTCCTTCATATTATTCACAACTATTTAGATAGTTCACATTGCCACATCTCTCTATTATTTACGTTATTTATCTATTTTTTAAATTGCTAATATATCTAGGGGGAGGGGGGGATTTAATAGAAACAGTGTTGCCATGTACATATAAATATTTATTACTCCTTGTTTCTACCTTCTTCTTCTTCTTCAAAATAGCTGACCAACTCAATTCTCGTTTCATGATGGCGGGGAACAATAATAAAAGTAATTGTATTATTGTTTTACCCCCTTACTGGTTCTGTTTCCCAGTTTTATCATCTTCATGAGGAAAGCGTTGGGGCATTCAGGAGGCAAACAACAACAAAATACCTCGCTCTTGTGTTTCCAAGTCTTCCCAAGTTAGTCGTCTCTCTATTATTACTCCCGTTTTAGCATCTCTGCCATGTATTTCCTACTATTGTGCCTGTGGTTAGTGGTGCTAAGTTGGGAGTAATAATAGGAAGATGACTTGAAACCCGCTTGCCTGGCCCAAGTCGTCTCCCTATTATTACTGGAGAACACACACGTGAGAGTCAGACGCCCTTCATTTGCACGTCGCGCGGCACTCTCTCAATCGACATAGCAAGGAGAATAAGAGAGGGCTATCGGAACTATACCCAGCATCGAGCACAAACTGGGTTTGTAATCGTATTAGAGGTGAAATCTTGGCGGTGCTAAAGTGCGATTATCCTGGTTGTAAAATCCTAATCAAGGCAAGGAACTAGGTCTAGATCCACTTATTTAGATATATATAGATCTCTCTCTCTATATATATATATATATATATATACTTTCACTTTTGTCTCATTTTAGCAGTATCTGAGGAGAGTATTGAGTATTGTTATATTAGTATTAGATCTACCTCTAAATATAAGTGTCCAACAAGTACAAATTTGACCAAGATCTACATTATTTTATGCCCCTTGACTGTAAAATTACCAAAAAGATTGTTTGAGACATTTAAGGAGATGTGAACATATTCAGTCACTGAGTCAGTTCAGAGTCTCTTCTACTTCTAAAAATCTACTGACATTTTGCTCACTCAGCTCACTGGCGAAAAATTTAAATGGGTGTGCCAAATATAACTACGGAAATTCTCCCTCAAATACCTTAGACGTGAAAGAAAACATAAAGATAAGATAGAAATTATCTTTAAATTCAAGGATATGGCGTCATGTACTTTTTCTGAATTTACCTTTTCGTGAAAGACATACTCCATTCTTCTAGTTTGATAAACAACAGACACAGGTAAGGCAACGGGTTCTTACTGCGTCGACTGCAACCCCATTGTTGATTGTCTATTGATGAAATGTAAATGCTCCAAAGACCATAACAGGTAAATGAATACCGAATACCAGTGTCATACCAAAGACGCTAGACATGGTCGGTGAATCGTATTATCAAATAATTAGTGTTTACTTCATCCAGCTGTCAAATATATTCACAGATTAAAATAAAAAAAGAATATATATATATATATATATATATATATATATATATATATATATATATATATATATATATATATATATATAGATATATATATATATATATATATATATATATATATATATATATATATATATATATATATATATATATATATATATATATATATATATATATATATATATATATATATATATATATATATATATATATATATATTTAAATACGTAGCTAGATGTAAAACACAAAAACAAAAGGAGGAACTTTCTTTTCTTGAAATTTCCGCATTCACCTTATATGGTGATCTCAGGATGAAAAAAGTGGAAACAGCAAAATGGAAGATAGAGGAAAGAGGAAAGGGAAGAAATAGGACCTATCAGCAGAATCTGTCAACCAACCACACAGGAGGAACATGGCAATTTATCTTATCCTCCGTATGCCGTGATCTAAGAGTGAATTGAGAGGAAACAGTAGGGTGAAAAATAAGTGAAAGAGTGAACAGAAAGAAGAATGACCTACCAGCAGATCCTGCAAAGCGCCCACGTCAGAAGAGCAAGCAGAGAAACGAAAAGAAGCAAATGTAAGAGAGAGAAGAGCAAGACACGAGGGCAGGTGAAAGAGGGGGGGGTAAAAGAAAATGAATAAGAGGAAAGCGGAAACGAAGAGGAGATATTTGAAGTCAACAAAAGTGAAAAAAAGGCAACGAGTAAAAAACAGAGCAGAAAATAGTAGTCGAGAAAAGGAGTGAACGAGCGAGCAAGAGAGAGAGAGAGAGAGGGAGGGAGGGAGGGAGGGAGAGAGGGAGAGAGGGAGAGAGGGAGAGAGAGGGAGAGAGAGAGAGAGAGAGAGAGAGAGAGAGAGAGAGAGAGAGAGAGAGAGAGAGAGAGAGAGAGAGAGAGAGAGAGAGAGAGAGAGAGAGAGAGAGAGAGAGAGAGAGAGAGAGACAGAGACAGAGACAGAGAGGGAGAGGGAGGGAGGGACTAAATTAATAGTGGAGAAGTGAAAGGTAAAAGAGACAAGGAAAGAAAGCGAAATGAGAGGATACATTTTAAAACTGCTGAATATACCCGTGTTTGTTTCATTGACTTTACCCTGCTATTCACATACCGCGATATCAAGGTGGGAAAAGCAAGATAAAGGATATGTGAAAGAGTGAGGTGGAAGAAGTAGAGCCTACCAGTACAAGTACTGCCTGCCAACCACCTACTAAATACACCTGTTTGATTTTTTAAATTCACTTGCTTTTCCTCTGTACACCATTTGCAGTGATCTCTGGGTGAAATAAAAGGAAAGAGCAAATATGAAAGAATTTCTTTTTATTACAACTACTTTCTCCTGTTCTTTTCAAAAGAAGAAGAAGAAGGAATACGATGATGATGATGATGATGATGACGATGATGATGATGATGATGATGAGGACGATGCGAGTGGTGATGAAATGGAGATTGTTGTTTTCATTGTGCCCAGATAGCTCCTTCAGCTCTTACATGTGCCAGATGGTGATAAGTAAATTACAAAGCTCAACATCTGGAGTAAACATAATTTGGGTATTTTGAGGGTGATTTTCCCCCTTTTGATTTACTTCATTGGAATGTGTTCTATCTGTCATGTAGAGACCTTAGAGTGAATCCACAGGAATGAGTAAAGTTAATTTCAGATGTAAAAGATGTCATAAAAGGATTGGAGAAAAAAAGAATAACTACCATAACCATGTCAAACACCCACGTTGAGAAGGGATAAAAAAATATAACCAGGGAGAACAAGCTAAGGATTATAAGAGGAAACAGCAAGATGAAAGATGAGTGGAAAAAAGGAAAGAAAAGACGTAGGACTAACCAGCAGTGCATGCCAACCAGCCGAAGCTAAGGAAAGCAAGACAATAAATACTCAAAGTTAATTCTAAAGCTAAAGGCTGAAATTCGAGTTGACAATATCCATTGTAACAGTTTAAAAACATAGGACAAAATAAACATAGGTATGAAAACTGAAAACTGTTGGAGGGGTGAAGGAGTAAGAATAAGCTTCAAGACCTCATAAGCAGGCTTGTTGCAAAAGCAACAGCAAGTAGTCTGAAAGTCAGCAGAGAACAATCCAAGGTCATGATGAATAGCCCAATATACTACCATTATCATGAATGGCAAGCCTTTGGCAAAAGTGGCCAGCTTCGAATACCAATGAGTCTCGTTATAAAAAGATGGCACTTCAACTGTAGAAATCCATGTCACTACAGCCATGACATCAACGAGGATCTTTCTTTCTTTCTTTATCAGCTCCCATTCAACTTCCGGTGTATAGGTTTTAGATGCCCGAAATGGTCTTTCTCCAGACTGCCCTGTCCTGACATTTTCTGTTTCCTTCCGTGAAAGTTAAATTTCTTTGCGTTAATGCCTCTTTTATATCTTCTTCTCACTTTCTCCGAGGTCTACCTTTTTGTTTTTTACCTTGAGTTTTAGCACTGTATACTGATTCATTCTGTTAACATGCCCAAACCATCTCAGTTGATTCATTTCTATCTTAGTTTTTATGCTATCTGCTTTGGTTTGATCTCTTATTGTTGTATTTCTGATTTTGTCTCTTTTAGTTTTCCCTACTACTCTTCTTAGATATTTCATTTTGGTTGCCTGTACTCTACTGTATTCCCTACTGTCTAAGGTCCAGGTTTCACTGCCATAGAGGAGAGTAGGACAATAAACTGTGTTGTATACTGTCATTTTGGTTTTTGTTGACAATTCTTGTTTACTCACAAATGCCTTTCCTACATGGTTATATATTGCACTTGCCTTTTGGATTCTCTGGCTGATTTCTTCTCTTAGTTTTCCCTCTGAGTTAATCATTACTCCTAAGTAATTGTAGCTTTGAACTTGTTCTAAATTCTCCTGTCCAATTTAAGATTTTGTGTTTTAGCTTCCCTAGGTACTAGCATTGTTTTGGTTTTTTTGCATTTACTCTCATTCCACTTTTATTTAATTCATTATTCATTATGTTGATATTTGACTGAGATCCCTTTCTGTTTTTCCAAACAGAACTAAATCATCAGCAAATGAAAGCATTAATAAATTTACTGGTTTAAGCTTCCACATACCTACATCCATTTTCTTCCTTTTTGAGGATGCCTTTGCGAATGAATCCATAAATGTGATAAAAGAAAGAGGACTAAGGATACAACCATGTCTTACTCCTATATCTACATCAAATTCTTCTGATACATTTCCAGCTACTCTCACTGCACATGTTGGTTTATTGTAAAAACTTTTAATGGCCTTTATTAAATTTTGTTCTACGTCGTGTTCTTTTAAGGAACGCCATAGTTCATCCCTCCTCACAGTGCAGAATCCTAGCATACACTTCTCCTGGTACGCTAAGTAGTGATATCCCTCTATAGTTTGAGCATTCCATAGTTGATCCTTTCTTATGTATTGGTACTACCGTTCCCTTTTTCCAGTTGTCTGGCACCTGTTTGGACTTCCATGCTTGTTGGCATATTGCATGTAGTAGTTTGTCTGTCTCTCTCCCTTGGTTTTTAATCATTTGTGGATAAACTTGATCCGCTCCTGTGGCTTTTCCTAATTTCACTTTTCTTATAGCTGTTTGGAGTTACTCCATTGAGACATCTTCATCTTAGACAGTAGGGAATACAGTAGAGTACAAGCAGTTGAAATTAAATATCTAGGAAGAGTATTAGGAAAGCTAAAAGAGACAAAATCAGAAATACAACAATAAGAGATCAAACCAAAGCAAATGGCTTAAAAAATAAGACAGAAATAAATCAATTGAGATGGTTTGGGCATGTAAATAGAATGAATGACAATAGAATAGTTAAATCAGTATACAGTGCTAAAGCCCTAGGTAAAGGACCAAAAGGCAGACCTCGGAGAAAGTGGAAAGAGATATGAATGAGGAATTAAAGCATAAAAATTTAACTTTTTGGGAAGGAAACAGAAAATGGCAGGACATGGCAGCCTGGAGAAAGATCATTTCGGGCATTTGAAACCATACACCAGAAGGTAGAATGGGAACTGATAAAGAAAGAAAGAAAGATGTTTCGGAGGAGACTTTTCCACATCTTGTATAGAAAGCACAAAACCTATAACTATTTATGGAGCATGATGTCTGACCACATGGGTCCGCAAGAACCTCTCCTGGCAACAGCAATGGCGACAAAAGCTGACATGGTTCAGCCATGTAGTGAGACATAACGCTGTCTCTAAAACAATACTACAAGGCACAGTTGGGGTAGAACATAGGCATGAAAGGTTACAAAAGACCAGAACTGGTCTCATAACATCAAAGAGTGGACAGAGCTAACCTTCCTCAATCTTTTCTCGAAACTTTAAACAAATCCGCCAGGCAGGAAATGTTGGCTTATTCTATCCTCGGGTCCCGTCGACGAATGGTTGAATGATTAATATAAATTTTAATAACGACAATTCACTCCGAAAAAGCAAAAGACCGATGAAAATCTTTGAGTAAAAAACTCTCTATCGCCTAAGGGCGTTCGTCAACATCTCTCAGCTTACAAACATATCTGAAACTTTTTTTTTTTTTAAATGCTATGTGTTTAAAAGTTTTATATGAGTACATGTAGTCATAATGTGTTAAGTCATGTGCACTACATTGCCTATTTCATTTCAATATCTTCAGAAACAAAACAAAGAATTAAAAACACAGAATTACATGCAATGTTTTGATGCCTTTATTAACTCATTCAGATTTTATTCCCACAAGCTTCAAAGCTTTTTTAACATGTAATATATAGACAGGCAGATCAGTAATATATGGGTAATATGACAATTTGAGAAAAAAACAATTGTATATATATTTGGAATTTGCTTGCTGAAAGGTTTGTTTCAATTAATTTCCCACACACACATACACACAAAAACTCCATCTACACAAATCTCCCCAAGCAAAAGCAGAAGAAAAAAACCTCTTCAACAATAAGCCATCTACCCCTGAACAAAAAACAAATATGAAAAACACAAAAACCCCTTCAACAATAAACGTAACCCCGGGCGGATGAGGGTGGTACCTGAAGTGATTTTTTTGCTTTTGAGTTTAGGTTTTTGCTTTTAGTATGTACATGTGTAACTGTCAAAATATAGTCATCCTATATCATGGAAAAGTTTGTAGCATCCTTGGTTGCCATAGAAACGGCCGCCATCTTTGATTTTGACTCAATTTTCAAAATCTACCTCCTCCCTTAGTTATGAATAAAATCACTCAAAACCTGCGCCGATTGTCTTTTTCATTCAATATCTAAAGAGTGATGTAGGTTTTTTTTTCGATATTTTGGATATATTTTTTTAATGAATTTTTGAAAATACTATATATCGTGAATATACAAAAACGACGTTTTTATTACAATAAAAAAAATTCTAAAAAAGTTTACAATATATAAAAAAACCCCGACGGCATACTATTAACATTGACAAGAGGAACCTGTGTGCCAAATATAATACAAATCGTTCGGTAAATGGCGGAGGAGATAGAATTTTAGTGTGGAAAAACTACATTTTGAGAAAAATGCCAGTAAAAAAATTAACAGAAAAAACACAAAACAGACGCTTCAGACGGGTTTACCTTGTTGTAGCAGCCCCCTCACTCTTACGATAGTCTCTGGCATTAATATTTATGTAAATAGGATTATAAATCTAGGTTTAGATGTGCACTGTTGTGAAAATAGACGGCGAAATGACCAGTTTTTTGTTTTTTTCCTACTCCTATGCTTGTGCGCGTGTTTACATACACACGGACGCGCAACGCCTCTTATATCACACAGCGATGGGAGACGCATACATGGGTGTCGGGAAAACGAGGTCAAATATCGTGTGTTGCCACATTTAGCGATTAACTGTCAATATACAGGTTTTTACTGCCATTTTCTCAGTCAGTGTTAGGATAATTTATGTCAAAATTTTGATTGTTTTTACCTACCCTCGCCTACAAAATATTTTTAAAAAAAAAAAATTATACGTCAAATGGACATTTTTCTGCCATGAACTTGTAGATAAATGATCGTTCTACCCGAATATGCAAAGTACAGAAAATCAACCTTTTGGTCCAAAACCCGCCAGTCCAGGTGCCCCCCCCCGTCTACCCCTGAACAAAAACCAATATAAAAGAACCCTAAAGTAGCACAAGAATGAAAATGCTTGAGACATAAGAAGTAACAAGAGGAATTAAAAGCTAAATACAGTGGAAACCGTAAAAAGTGAACTCCCTTAAAGTAAATACATCCCCAGTTAAAGTCAACCCTTCTCATTGGTCCCATTGTTTCATGGATTACATCCCTTGAATAGGTTTAATGTCAACATTATCTAAGTCGACACTATTTAAATTCAACGTTAACCATGTGTCCATGATTTATAATTTTGTCACATGCGTATATCACATAGCGGCTGACACTCAAAAAATTGCAACTGGGCTAACAAACAAAATTCTACCATACTAAAACTCCACATTGGCCAATTAAAATTGCTGCCAGATTAATGGATTTAAAAGTATTTTCTTATAGTCTTTTGTCAACATACGATAAAACAATGTTAACATTATTTTTACATGGAAACATCACCTAGAATTCAAGGTAAATTTTCAAAGAGGCATATTGACACCTAAAGTTCATTAATATTGAACAGAACATAAAAAATCAAATCAAATCATTGACAGAAACTCCAGACCTTTTTGTTAAAAAAACACAAAAGGAGACATAAAAGCATAAACTATATATCATATATTGGAAGAACAATTTCGAACACAGATAAAATTATAAAGAAATATAATATTAGAGACTAGAAAGTTCACATGAACATATATTTATTTCAATAAATTTTCTGTTAGTATAAAATTGAAAAAAAAAAGCCAACTCTTATATTTTCAATTTCATGTCTGTATCATGTTACCAATAGACTAGAGTTAAGCAATTTTGTCAATAGAACGACTAGCCTGATGTGTAAGGTATGACAATTATTTTTAAAAAATAATAATACGTGCTTCATCCATTATAGGTGAAATCATCAATTGTGTAGATATGCACATGTGTCAATAGCTAAACAATGTGTTGTCAAATAAGGTATCTAGAAAACCAGTCTGCAATTTGTGAATAACAACATATTCAAATTTTTCGTTTCTTTGAAGTATCCCTGTCCACATGGCGGTGATCTCAGGGACATACTCATTTTTTAAATTCACAAATCAATTTCTAACTTGCAAATTATACCACCATAGAAATTGTAATAGAAAAAAAATGTCCAATTACATGTACATTGATACTCACTGATACACATCCTATCACGGTATCACTTTGGAAATTTATTATCTCTCTTTTCATTACAATGGCCAATGGACTTAGCTAGTGTTAATGTATATGACGACTTTGTAACTTGTTACCATAAAATATAGAAAAAATGCGATATCTGATGATTTGCCCTAGAGCTAAAAGCAAAGGTCTAACAGCTAGTCACAAAGAGTGGATATGAATACACATCTTTGGGTATCAGCTGATGAATATTTGAAAATAGGGATATCACAGTATTAAAAAACCCCACCACAAATCAAATCTGAATAATGTTGCCACATGAACAACTTTGATCAATTGCATAAAAACATAACTAACTTTGAAGGGGAAAAAAAAAAAGTTTAATAAGTAGTGTGTTTGCCACTTTTCTTTCTTGCTAACTGAAGCCTCAAAAGAAATACAGTCTACCGCCATTAATCCAGCACAATCATTGGGAACAAAATAAATCCATCTTTGTTCTCTCTAAGAGATTGAGCAATTCCTTATTCCGACTCTGACTATCATTTTCAGCAACAATTTAGTACTTTATATGTATCAAGTTGTCCATTAATCTGACATAATATTTTCGCATGAGCCTTAAAGATTTCATGGCAATCGGGAACTTTCGCATTTCGCAGTGACATGTTCAAAAATGAATCCAGGTATACAGGTATTGTATGCCACATAGCTGTGGGCATCAAATTTAGTGCTTGAATTGAACCGCGAACCACAAAGATGGTTGGTGATAAATGCAACGTCATGGGTGTGTACTCAACTCATCATCGATGTGTTTTCACACCTTTTGTTTCTGGAGACTGGAAAAGACAACTAAGACTACTAACCTATACGTAATGCAAGTCTGTCTTGTCTGTCTCTCATTCTCTCTCTGTTTATGTCTGTGTGTAGCTCTGTCTATCCTCTTTCATTCTATCTTTTTATCTAATCTGTGATTTCAAACATAGCTCATAGGATGAGTATGTTGAAATGTGATGTAATTACACTCCCTGAGGTTTCAGTACCTGGAAATCTGTCTCTGTAAAATGCACGTTCGGTAATCCGACAAACTGTTTAATATGACCTTTTTTGTGGCCATGGACAGCGTTGGATTAATGGCGGTAGACTGTATTGTTATTGATAACAATGGAATAGAGGAGATAATTGAAACAAAAGGTATACAATAACATATCTATGTTTTATAGTTCACGATATGCAAGTACAAATAATAATATATAATTATATTATATATGGGTATTTGGATACAGGCAATACATACAGATGATGAAAGTAACAAACCATGTGAGTAACGATCCCCTGAAAGTTTGAGAAAATGAGGGGGAAAATCCATCACGTAATTCACAATTGTATGAATTGATGATATTCCAGTTAAACGTTGACCTGCAGATTCACAGTTAGATTTTTTGTTGAATCAAGTTTTTATGTTCATATTTGTTATGAGATATGCGTGAAAATAATAAATAAAGCGTTCCTTGTTGAAAATTATTATAAAACAGAATCTGATATAATTTCAAACTTACAAGGTATGTGACTTTCACCATTGACATATAATTTGCTTTCACAACACATATGTAATACACTTATGCATATGCAAAAAAACATAATATTGTAATACTGTTAATATATATAAATTTTGATATATATGGATATTTGTAACAGATCATGGCATAAAGCAAGTGTAATGAAACACTATGCCATTATTTCAGTTGTGGGGAGAATAAAAACAGTAAATAATATATCTGTGAACTAAATATCTTTGCATTAGCTGCAATGAAATCAATAAGATCCACATTTTGTATACTTAAGATCATAACTTAAACTATCAGCTGCACAGGAAAGAAAATGTGAAAAGGAAGAGTTCTTTAGACAGATAGAGAAAGGTGGTTAAATTCTAAAACCGATTAACTAAAAGAATATACGAAATTTCATATTGAATGATGACTTAAGTGATTTATTTTCATTATGGAAAAGATAGAGATGATAGCAAGACACCTCAGAAGAAAAGGCAAAGAATATAATAGTGGAGTTATGAAAGAAATAAAGCTCATGAGAGTGTTTAAAAAATAAACATAATATTTAAAAAAGAAAGCACAAAAGCATAAAAAAACAACATATACCAGTAAGCATATAATATATGTTTACATGTATCCACATGCAGGTGACCAACGTTATTGGATAAAGAGAACGGATCATCATTGATGGCATTCTCAGAATAAAAATGATACTTTTTCGGAAACAAAGCTCAGATTTAAAATAATGATACTTATATGAAGAACAATTCATTGTCTCTATTCGTTGAAACATGCAAACTTGAAAATTAAAATCGAGCAAGAAAGGTGGCAATCAAAAATTCTCAATTCTGTAATTCACGTTGATAATAATGCTTTTATCTCAATTTGTCTTGACAATTACCTGGATAAAAGTCACTAAGTAAACAATTTGAAAGGCCTGAAATGAAGTATGAAAGATTAAAACAATTTACAGAGTAAAAAGATAATGAATCAAGGGTATTCAGATCAACAGACTTTTCAAGATAATGAAAAAATTTACATTAGGAAAAGATAACTATAAAATTTAAATATCCCATCACTGACCCATACACCTTCCAAGGAGAAAAAAATGAAAAAATGTTACATTTGGAGAGTAGATTGTCAAATATTGCGCAAATAATAAGTCATCTCATTTTTTACAAAAATGAAGTTTTTCAGCCTAAAGGGGGAAGAGACCCAAAACCATGTTATTATACAATTTTGTATATATTGATAGTGTGTGGAGAATGTTTCCATAATATCATTTTTCAGATAAGGACACTATCTATTCACATTTACATCCTTCAATTTGCAAATGCCTAGCCACATCAGTCACTTAAATTGAAAAACAGAAAAGTTCTACATACATATACATTGCAGTTTATTGAATTGCGAACATGTTGTCTTAAAAATATGATAAGACGATTGAGATACGAGAAAAAAACAAGAGTGTTAGATCTAAAAATTGGCAAATGATGAGACATTAGGATTAAAACTAAAGACATTGTAAAACAGCACATATATAATAATAAACAAACTATCATTTCTACATTGAAAAACAGACTTGCTTGACAATTCAGGTGTAATCTTGTAAAACATGAAATGACAGAAAAAGATCAAATTAAAGGGGTAAAAAAAGAAAAAATGAGACTAGACCTGTCCACCATAGGTTGGGGGTTAAGATTTAGATTAGAACAATGATGACATGACAGTGACAAGAAGAAGAGACATAAGACAAGGGTCACAGCAAACGGTGGAACAAGTGTTGAGAATGTGTTACATTGTGAGTATTATCCATAGTGTAAAGGCTTGCACACTTTTGCCCCTTATATTGCAATGGAATGTTATTCAGGAAAATTATTGAAAGAGTATTGGGCAATTCATTTTTTGGCAGTTTTAGTATCGATTGGGAGGTCTGACAAACAGCAGCTATAAGCCATTCTCTTGAACAGAGTTTTGAGCAAAAATAAAATAAAGAAGCTTTATTCGTTTGAAAGAGCAATATTATAATAAGACAAAATGAAAGCCCCAAAAGTTTTGATTTTAAAGCATATGCAACACAGACTTGCAAGTAAGTAAATGGCAGCGAGAAGGAAGACTTTCATCCATCTTGGCCATTTAGCACAAAACTAAATGGGACCAGAATACAATCTTTATAAAGACAGAAATTAAAAATGAAAGCATACAGCATTCAAAGAAATAAACAATAAGACAAGAGTACATCTTCTTTTGCTCATAAAATATTTGTTAACTGCTTCGCACAGTACTCAGCCAAAACACATATCAGTTTTATTCACATTCTTCACACTGTGATCTCGATACGCTCCATTGACTTTTCTCAGCGTTTAAAAAAAATCAGTTATATATTGGTAATTGCTGTTCTAGGGCACATAAATAGTTTCATCATATTTCAAGTTATCCCCTCCCACCCAAAAAGTCTGACATTTCCCAATTGCCTAGACTCAAAACCCAATGCATTTAGTGAGATAAGTAGTCTCTAGAAAACGATACACAGAAAAATCTAATGTTAACACATTCATAACTTAAATGTAAGCCAAATAAATTATCTGCAAAAAGACTTATTCACTTTGATTTTATTGCTCATGAACTGTTAAAAAAAAAGAACTTAGTTAATGTTATTTCAAATGATCACCCGTTTTTCTCTCAAGTATGCTAAAATAAAAGCCTCAATTACATGGACTATTAATGCTATATTTAAATCTTCTGAACTAAACAAGACAAACAAAAATGCCTTTAATGCAGAGAGCCATACAGCTTATAAGTGTTAAGCAGGCAGTGAAGAACATATAAGTAAAATTATATATATATCAAATAATATCATATAATCTACATGGGGAAAAAAAGAAGAATGTTAAATCCTGATGGACACAGTGATCAAGGGTTCACTTAACAAGCATAAAATAGGTATAAAGGTAAAAAACCCAGATGTTTTAATCAACAATAATTTATAATTTTTGTTGAATAGCAAGATGTATCAATAGGCTTTATTGATTATTTGGAGAACACAAAATAAACGAAACCAAAGCTAAATTTTAAAACTAAAAGAGGCAATACTCATGATGCATGAAATATTCTCAATATACGAAAAAAAACCAACAACTTTTTATAATATTATTTTATGGATTTCTCAGCATTGAAAATACAAATTAGTGTCACATTTTGCTTGACCTTATTCTTTCATTTACTTTCATGTTATGAATTTCTTGTGAAGCTCATTCCCATAGTGTAGATTACATGTATTATTCTTTCACTGTGCATGGCTCTCAATTTTTCGTACAAGTAAAACTATATATAACAGCTGAATAAATATTAGTTTGTTTTCAGCATGTTGCTTGAAGACATTTGGTTCCAGATAATTTTCAAATCGTTGACATATAAGTCAAGTTTATGGGACAGTGTGCATACTCTCTCAATGTTATTGTTTGTAAAATGTGCTGCATACCTATGAGCATACTCATGGGTTTCTGCTATGAAAAACTAAACAATTTTAAATCAAAAAAACATTTGTTGAAAGTAATCTCCAAATAAAATTATGGTTTTGAAAACCATACACAAATTTAAACAGAAAAGTTATCACCTAAATTGAATACATCATAACTAAATCGATTTTAGTTCCTTCATGAAATCAGTGGCTTACTTACAAAGATATCATAAAATGCATTTGACCAATGCTATGAAATCTATGCAATCAAATTTTCCCTTCTAAAGATGAAATATATCTGAAAAGAACTTTGAATTGTAAATTCTTTGACTGCGACATAAGTTTAAAATACAAGGGAATCTATGCAGTTGGATCCACAGTGGCAAACTTGTCCAAATCCTCAGGTGCATTTACTGATGTGGGATCAGATGACGAAGGCTCCATACCTGCCGACCTGTACCGACGGTTTCTCACAAAAGCACAATGCAGAGAGCTACTTGAACTATCCAAAACAGGAGGACAACCCATGAACAAGACTGTCAAAGAGATAAAATGAATGACTAAATCTTTATTTTACACTATAAATTCAACATCATAAAATAAACGTAAAACTCATGTATTATGGACAAAGTCATGAAAGTCCACATATTTATTCTTGAATGTTGTAAAAAGAATAGAAAATGGATATAAGGTAGCATATTCCAGCATCGTTTACTATGTCTTTGTATAATAACATTCAAAAGAAACATAACTTTACCACAGCACCTCTCTTAAACCTAAGATCAGTGGCGTAGCTAAGTGTAGGCTATAAAGGCTTAGCCCCTCCCTTAAAAATGATTTGATTATAAGCCATATAAAAAAGTTTTTATTTTTAATCATTACTGTAATTTTTAATTTTCATTCTGAAAACATTGCACTAGACTGAAATCTCAAGGCCTGGTAAATACATATGCAAATAGCCAATTGGGAGAGACCACTCTAAGCACTATAAAACCATGAGATCTAACCAATAAAATGAAAGGAAGGCTGTAATGTTTACGGTATCGTTCTAGATAGTGTATTACATATTTATGAAATATGTACAATGGAACACGTTTAAACCGAAAGTGACGGGACCGGTCAATGTATTTCGGTTTTAGAGTCAATGCTAGTCCCTCGGAAATGACGTTCGGTAAAGGGAAGTAATAATGTATAAAAATTATTTCTAGAGTTGTCTCCCTTGAGGTCATGCTCACGACGTGGCCTGCCGTGGACCCTATGATGCACGTTTGTCTTCATTTATGTTAAGTTGTTTTTCAATTTTATTTCAGAAAAACGAACAGAATTCGAATTCAAGTTTCCGGCATATCTCACTTTTACTCTGTTCCCCGTCAACCTGTTTAATCAACTGTTGCTTAAACTGCAGGGTATACGCATTGTGCTTTCTTTTTCGACATGATTTTCGTAATTATGGATGGAATTTATAGTCACAGGTTGTAGTGGTACCGAAGAACAAAGCAAGAAACATCCGCGTGGCTGAAGATTCGATTGTGGAAAGGAAGAAATTACAATCGTCAACACGCACGGTGTACACCCGCATACACACCGCTTACACATTCGTGATGGAATGCCGTCGCGTGTGGCCGTAATCAGTGACAGTGCAGTGAACCAGCCTATGACGATCACTGATCGGTGCCACGCGGATAATTTGCCTCTCGCACTCTCGCTCACTTTGCAGCAGCCATTGACCGTAGCATCACGCTACCCATCTCCCCCCCAATTCTCTCTTGCGTGTGATTGTACACATGTAAAGTAATTGCCTAGTAATTGTAGCCTTCTTGGATGTCTTGAACTAACACAGCAAAGATGTAGGTTGACATTTTGGACCGCAACTCAGTGAATTTTTATTTTGGTTTAGCGGTAGGGCCATTTTGGTTTATTGCTATTTATTTAACAAAGACAAAGGGAAGAAAAGATCGGGATTCCAAATCCTTTCGGTTTATCGATCTTTTTGGTTTAACTGTTTTCGGTTTAAACGTGTTCCACTGTATTACATATTCATGAAATATGTATTAGATATTCATGAAATAGAGAGAAGATCATCATCGATACCAATAACCATGGCTTAAAATGTCGGTATTGAGGCTAAAGTACCTTAGTTAGGAAGTTATTTATAGTCATAGAATAAAGTGTGTACTTGCAATAAATGACAGTAAGTATAGGACAGTGAGTCTCTCACAGTATTCATTCTCCCATAATGAAAGACTTAAATTTTGTTGCAGTGTGACCATTTACATTTTAAAAGTATATGATCACATGTTATTAAAATAAACTTTGACTGAAATAACTTGAATACGCACTAAATAGTCAGATACATTACAGTAAAAACGAACAATTTTTTTGTGCTGTTTTCTTCTTCATCTGAAACCAAGTGCTGATATAAAAATGGGTCTTCATCAGTTAGCTTATTTCTTCTAGTTCATGCTCAACTTTTTTTGTTTAAGTTCTGCTGGTAAAAAAACCCACCTTATTTATTGCAAAGCAAGAGAATACAAAACATACCTCAGCAACTTTAACATATGAGTAGAAATTCTTTTGGTCCAGGTTGTGATCCTTTGCATGCCATTTTATCTGATCAGCATCTGAACATCTGTTATGAAGTTAAAATATTCACATAGAACTATTAACTTTATAACATGAATGGAGTTCATGATAATAAGAAATAGATTTTGACCAGAGTTATGATTTTCACTTCCACTTCTTCCAGAAATAAGTAAAAACCACAAAACTGAAAAATGGACGCATATAATTTTTGCTGTTTGAGCAGAGAAATTGGAAGGAACTACTGATTATTTTTCGCAGGAGCTCATAAACCCCTGTAATAATGCAAAGTTCATGATGTACTGTAAGCAATTTATTTTGTTTGAGAAGGCACAAGCATAACACTTACTTGGATAATTTGCTTCCAAATTTCTTTCCCTCAAGAAAACTGTCGCATGTAGACTTTATCCCAACACTGATGACACATGCTGCCACAAGTGACACAACAAGTACAAGGGAATTGACCAAAATGAATGGCATGATCCACATTTGATATCTGCCAATACGAAAACACACAATTACAATTAAAGCAGCTCAGTCCTTACACATTCAGCAGAAAATAAACAAAAATTAAACAAAATAGAACAGACTTTCTTGGCCTAATATATTCTTTTGGCTATAGCTCGTATTTAAATACATAAAAAAACAAAAAAACAAACAACCCTTAAATTAATTTGAAATCTATTTACAATTTATAATATGCTGCCCCTTTGAAACGAAAAGTCAAAACTAAGTGACAAGTACATAAATTAACAATTGAATACATAAATATATGAGAAAATGGAATGTGGGAAGAAATTTGAGAAGAATTTGCAAAGAAAACATTGGTTGCTATCTTGATTCCATAATAACTATTTCTTATTTATAACCTTAAGGAATTCAAAATTTTAAGCTTCAATTGATCCCATTTGCATTTGTTATATTATGTGTTATAAATAATAAAATTCTTCATTTAAATGTATTTCCATGGAGACAATCATTGAGAAATCAGGACCTACCCAACGTTTGGATCCTTTGTTTTGAGTGCTGCATATCCATTGTACAAACCCATTCCAATACCATAGAAAATAAAAGTAAGGAGGAGAAGACTACAGGAAAGAGGCAAATTCCACTTGATGACAATGTTGCTGAGGTATATGATGCATTTTTCCATGCAAAGTCAGCATACAAAATGCAATGATTGTCGAACTGAGACTAAAGGGTAAAAAAAGAAACAGCAACAATTAAATTAAATGATAGAACACAAAAGAAGATTCACATAATTTTCTGGTTACATTTGTTAATACAGACAAAATATTGAAAAAGAGGATTCTGTAAAAATCATCCGTCAAGATACATTGTAGCTATGATGATTTATTTCTACTTTAAAATAGGAATAGAATAAATCTTAATGCTGCCTTTAAATATCTTATTACTATCATTTAATTATTTTACTTATTGCGTGTCTTTCCCATTTAAGGCTTGAAATTTACCTACATTCTTAAAAATGTGATAATTCAGTGGTCATCATATAAATACTACTGCCCTACATCAGAGGAAAAATCACTGTGTTTCTATTTACATCACACCCCAGAGACCCTGCCCAAAGGGATAAATTTCCCTTTTAAGTGCCCTTTCTTGAAGTCAATAATTTTAAACAACATGAACTAAAAAACCAAAAACAAAACAAATCGCATACAGCCTAAATCACTTTTACTTCATACACCGACTCAGAGTTATGATGAATCTATCTTTACTTTATAGTACAAGTTTCAGTGCGTAATCAAATACCCCATACTTTAATCAGACTCTTATCAACGTGAAAATTATGCTCAAAGGAGGAGTAAGCTGACAAGCTATCAAATTAGACGTTTAGACATCATCTGATGTCAAACTATGCTGTGAGATACTGGCAAAGTACTCAATTTGGTGACATGACACAATCATGATATAATTTATACCATTACATCATCAAGTGCAAGAGCTCAGTAGGCTACATTTTGTTAAATAGTCAGAGCATCACATTACTGAGATCAGAGAGGGACAAGAGCTATCTTCTTCAGACAGAAACAGCATTCAAAATCTATAGATATCTTGAGAAAAAAAATCCCCTGAGTCGTACTAGGTCAGCACTGATCAGCAAGTAAATTTTAGCTGAAGGTATTTTTACTTTGCAAAGGTAAAAATCAATTTTATAAAATGGTTATAAGCCAACTTACCACAGTGATGCCGAGAGGAACAGTAATAACCAATCCAGTGACGGAGATGGTCAAATACAAAAGAGCCTGAACTAAGACTTGTATGTCATAGGCCATTTTAAAGAAAATTTACTGGAAAAAACATAGCAAAAAGATACTCTTTAGCTGACAACCAAATCAAAGCATAAATCATTAAATTTAAGGAAAAATGTTGAGATTGAGGATTTACGTATTTGACACAAAACATGCCACGTTTGTGGCTGCAAAAGATAAAAATTTCCTTTCAAGAAAAAGTCAAGGGAATCACTACCACCCACCCTAATCCCTCTTTCTCTGTAACCCTTGATTTAGTTGGTGTTGACCCTGTCAATCCGTATCATGTCTCTTCACTACCCCCATTCTTCCTTCTCGCTTGCGTCACTACCTCCTTTTTACATGCCTCAGATAAAAGTGATGTGTGGACAAGTAATGCAGATGCACAAACACATAGCAAATACATACTATACATTCTTCCCCCTCAGTCTGACAGTTTGGCCATCGACACCACATTTTACATGAGTTTAATTCTAAATTCTAATAACTTTTGTTGTGTATTATTATGTATTCAGTTCTCCAAGGGTATTCTCTATGCAAACGCTGACATTTCCTTAATTGGGATTTTTATATAGATTTAGACAAGAAACCAGATTCTATATAGATCTAATAAATAATTCCTATAATTATAAGTTAGTATTATACTTTATTTTAACACTGCATGCTCAGGCTGTTGCTAAAAAAACCCACAAAACAGTTATCTCAGGAGATTAATAATCTCATAGAATGCACATATATGTAATATTCTTCCTGTACATTTAACCTTCATCTGACTCCTATCATGACAAATGAAGATTTATGATACCTGACAAATTCCTCCACACTTCTTACTTGACAAGGACAAACCAAATAGGTTTAGTAGACTACCTCTCTTGCAATGCATAAAAACAAATAATTGAATAAATTCTTCAGTAGATTTAATCATCTACTGAAGAAAAATACAGCAAATATGATTTTTTTTAAGGTAAGCGATCACGTTTTCTTTCATGAAAAAGATGAAGTACAAAAGCGGTTATCAAATAACAAGATAACATGACAACTGCTAGCGATAAAGGATGATCGAAATGACGATAAATCTCTGGAGCCAGGATAATTCTTTAGATAAAATAGATTCTAATTGTATTGCCAATGCTTACTGTAAAGTTGATAAAAGTAGATGTCTTGGCTTCCGTGAAATTCAGACTGACACAAGAGATGGATATCTAAAAACCAAATTTGGAAAGAAGTTTTAAGAAGTACTCACATTTAGATCCTAATAGACTTCTAGTAGCTTACGAAGACCAGAAGTATGAACTCCTCCCACCAGCGAAACTACAGGGACCGGCTTATAAAAAATATACAGTCACTTCGGAAATCACGGAAGGGGAAATCACTCTCCAAGTATCTGTAAGAGAAGAGCTGTCAAACGTAGCCAACATAGCCAACATGACGTTATTATACAGGACAAATTATGTGTATCGCGCACAGATTCAACGCCAACTTAGAAGTAGTACGTATACGACCTATAGGCTGTTTACCGAGGTATGATCACAGAAAACTGCTTGTAACGTCGCAAGCGTCGATAATATTTGAATGTGATTTTGAAAGACTGAAGAAGACCGTTGACTCTAAATGCTAAACTTAGTACTTGTTCTAATTTTTGTTCTCTACAGAATTTTTAACTTTATGTAATTATAATTTAAAGAGTGGTGTAATGTCAATACGGCTATAACAACAAGTACAGCTGGTCAGTTCTGTTTGATTTGTCTATTAAACGTTTTTTTTATTAAAAAAAACACTTTTTTCAAAAATCCTCACATGTCAGATGTCACATTTCTGTAGAAATAATTGTTGTTTGTTCCATTGGATAAAATATTTATTATGGCAGGTTTCACAAAATGGTCCATCCCCATTTCCCTCTTTTGTCAAAATGTACATGTTATACTTCTTACAAGTGTTATATACCATGTTAAAGCTTAGAACATGAGGATTCCAGATATATGACTTTAAGAGATAGCAAAGGATTGTGAGGCAAGTAAATTAGCTTTTAAAAGTCATGTTTTTCAGTCAAGGGGCATAACTAAAAATTCTAAGTCTAATGCCAGTGACGTAATGTTACGCAAACTGCACGCGTCCGTCGACCGAGGTTTCCTGGCGTTTATTTAGTGACATAACGCTTGGGCATCTGGTTGGGAGAGTTCCCTGACTTTTCCTAGTTCTCAATAAGATGTGAAGTTTGTGTTTCCCGACACCTTGGGCGTGGAGCCCACGGCCAGTGCCTTACCGTTGATCAGATGACTCGTGCGTTCCGGATCGTGTGTATGGATGAAAACCGATGCTTTTTTTGTCCCGTTTTTTGTAAAATTCTGTGATTGTACGCCTTTATACTATCTTTATTACGTATTACGGGTTTATCGTGTGTACCATTCTGCTGAAACCGTGCCGGTAAACTTCACGACTTATATAACGAGTGAGGATGCGATACGTATAGGCCGATATTTGCCAATAGAGAGAAAGAGAGGGAGGGAGAGAAAAAGGAGGGTAGAGAGAGATAGAGGTGCCAGCAACAAAACTCTCACCGAAAAAAAAGCGCCCAACTGACGACAATGGTTCTTTTCCCCCTGTACGAGCCCCCCCCCATGTAGACGATGATCGGACATCAGAAAGGAGACTGTGATCAGGTTAGATTCGGTTGCATTAAGCAAAAAAGTGAAACTTTATGGGGGCTCGTACGGGGGGAAAAGTCTCTCTCTCTCTCTCTCTCTCTCTCTCTCTCTCTCTCTCTCTCTCTCTCTCTCTCTCTCTCTCTCTCTCTTTCTCTCTCTCTCCCCTCCTCTCTCTCTCTCTCTAACCACTGCGACCCGTAACACGTAATAAGGATGTCGTGCACTTTCTTTCAGTGGGGTTTTGTTGCTGGTGCATCTCTCTCTCTCTCTCTCTCTCTCTCTCTCTCTCTCTCTCTCTCTCTCTCTCTCTCTCTCTCTCTCTCTCTCTCTCTCTCTTTCTCTCTCTCTCCCCCTCTCTCTCTCTCTCTCTATTGGCAAATATCGACCTATTCAGCAGAATGGCACACACGATAAACCCGTAACACGTAATAAGGATAGTATGTATAAAGGCGTACAATCACAGAATTTTACAAAAACGGGACAAAAAGCGAGTC
Source organism: Doris montereyensis (assembly GCA_037039925.1). Lineage (NCBI taxonomy): Eukaryota > Metazoa > Mollusca > Gastropoda > Nudibranchia > Dorididae > Doris > Doris montereyensis. Next base: position 339,575 of record JAXRKP010000207.1, read on the forward strand.
ATCTGAGGTGTCGGAACACAAACTTCACATCTTATTTAGAACTAGGGAAAAGTCAGGGAACTCTCCAAACCAGATGCCCAAGCGTTATGTCACTAAATAAACGCCAGAAACCTTGGTCGATGGACGCGTGTGTAACATTACGTCACTGGCATTGGACCTAGATTTTTCAGTTATGCCCCTTGACTGAAAACATGATTTTTTAAAAGCTAATTAAAAGTCATATATATCTGGAATCCTCATCATGTTCTAAGTTTTAACATGGTATATGAACTGGAAGTTAATGTCTTATGGGAAACCATACACAAACAACTTCTTTCAACCATTGAAAAACACCTAAAACAGTTATTAACAATAACAAAAGACAAAGACCCTCATGGATGACAACCACCCCTAATGAAAGTGCTGAAGAAAAAGTACAACACCTACAAGAGGTTCTCAAACACAAAACTTGCTTGAAGACTTTAACAAGTACAGAAGTACACGAAACAAATGTAACTCCATGATCAAAGCTGCAAAAAAATACCGAGACAGTCTCATTGCCAAGGACGTCAAGCAAAGCCTAAAAAGTTCTGGAAGTATGTTCAAGAGAGAACTAAAAGCAAAAGTGGCATAAGCACGCTTAAATCCGGGGACACTTTAGCTACTTCGGAAAAGGAAAAAGCAGACACACTAAATTCCTTTTTCTCAAGCGTCTTTACCAAAGAAAATCTTGAGGTCATGCCTGACCTAGTAGAAAGCTCTCTTTCTGGGGAGCCTCATTGTGCGAAATTCATATTATTCAAAGGCGGTCGAGGATAAACTAAGCAACCTCAACATATCTAAAGCCCAAAGGTCCCGACAAAATACCACCAAGAGTACTGAAGGAATTGTCTGGGAAACTGGCCTTACCATTAAGCATCCTTTTCAACAAGTCAACTGAAACTGGAACTGTCCCATCAGATTGGAAGAAAGCAGAAGTCACCGCTATATTTAAGAAAGGGGACAAATCGGAACCAGGGAACTACCGCCCAGTCAGCCTTACTAGTATAGTATGCAAGGTTATGGAATCCTTTTACAGAGACTCCATCTCATCCTACTTCATTGACAACAGTTCATTCGCAAGTTGCCAGCACGGTTTCACAAAAAGATCTTGTATGTCTCAACTTATGGAAGTTATGGAAGACCTGACAAAATTATTAGATGATGGTCACCCGGTTGACATCGTATACCTTGACTTCAAGAAGGCCTTTGATAGTGTTCGCACAAAAGACTGCTTTGGAAAATGAAGCCTATGGTATTACAGGCCAGGTTTTGAGTTGGGTTAAGGATTTCCTGTCAAAGCGACTTCAACATGTGAGAGTGGGCCTCTCAAATTCCTCAGAATCTGAAGTGCTCAGCTGGTATACCCCAAGGCAGCATACTTGGACCTATTCTATTTACTATCTTTATAAACGACTTACCTCAGGGAAATCAAATCATCATGTAAGATTTTCGCAGATGATACCAAACTTTATACAAAAGCAACAGATCACCAAGTTATTCAAGAGGAGCTCATCAAATTACAAAGCTGGACCGAAAGCATAATGCACTTAGGGAAAAAACAACCCCTAGACGGTCAATGCTCATAAATTACAAATGGAAAAAACAACCCCCAGGCGGCATATACAATGATGATTGAGACCAAGAGATGCGCATTTCATCAACAGATGAGGAGAAAGATCTCGGGGGTAATCTTTGATCCGAAAATGACCTTCGACAGACATAAATGCATCAATAAATAAGGCAAATCGCATGATTGGAATTATTAAAAGATCCTTTATCCATCTCAAGGGAAGTGTTCCTAATGTTATACAAACCAGATCGCCCGAGTACGGTAACGTCATATGGTATCCTATTTACAAAGACAATCCGTGGCCATAGAAAGAGTACAACGCAGGGCAACCAAACTAATGAAAGAATGTCGTATATTACCATACGACCAGAGTGCATATCTGAACCTTCATTCCCTGTATGGCGGAAGGATCAGGGGGAGACCTGATTGAGGCTTACAAGATCTACAATGGAATAATTGATCTAAATTGGGACACCTTCTTTTACAAACCTAACATATTCTAGCACAAGGAACGCCGGAAACAAGATATACCACAAGCATACTAACACTAATCTAAGAAGAAACTGTTTCAGTGCATTACCAAACTATGGAATGATCTTAATCCTGATATGATAAATTCCAAAAACACTAACTCCTTCAAAATTCACTGGATCTGTCACCAAGATTTAAGGAACTATTCATATTTTCGATTAAAGGATAATTACATAAAAACCGAATGACAAAAAATCCCAAAAATCAACGATGGGACGTATAAAGGCCATTGATGCCTAGAAAATAGTCCCTACACTACTACTACTACTACATATAACACTTGTAAGAAATATAACATGTATGTACATTTTGACAAAAGATGGAAATGGGGATGGACCATTTTGTGAAACCTGCCATAAAGGGAATTTTGGGACATTCCCCTGGCATCAAGATGATCAATATCAACTAATTAGAATGCACAGTTTATAATACAGAAACTGAGAAATGGTTCATATTTTTATTGCTAGATTAACTATTTGTAGATATCTTCTAACACCATTCTTCACACGACCTCTTCTTCTGATCCTGGTACTCCTTGAGATCTGATGTCCTGTTTGACCCAGAACTGGTTGGCCAGATAGGAATACTTCACCAAATTTTCTAAAATGGGAATGAAGTGAAAAAGGGGAGGGGTGTGTTCCCCCTGATTACGTGAAAACCCAATGAATAAAAGTATGTAGATCTATTCGTAATTGGACTCTTCTTACATGTAGATGTGATACAGCTGTTGGGATGATATGCCGGAGCTGTATTCTTAATCTTGCCTCGGATGGGGGAAGGGGAGTTTAGCCTTCAGGGATTTTAAAATATTTCTTCCGTTTATCCGACTAAGTCTTCAAGTATAAATTATGCTAATTAGTGTTTTGGCCTAATTGAGAGTATCACCTAAATGTAAATCAATACCGACAAACGAATAGGCCTACAAATCTTATGTCGCTTAAACATATGATTACCCACATGTTTACTGTAATTAAACACCTGTAAGTTTTGGGGTTGTTAGATTTAAATTGAAAATAATTAAAGTAACTCACTGCTTTGACAGAATGGCACTATCCACAAACTTCAAAATCAAGATCTGTTGGGTCATGATGAATGTAATACTTCATGCAAACATTCAGGATGCTGTATTTCATAATAGCTGAACATCTTATCTTAGTGAATGGACTATAATAGTATAAATCCTTCCACGTATCTACCACTTTTATCACTAGATTTAGGGTAGATCTCAGAGAAGTAATAACTGTTATAACTCTTTGCTTTCAGTTCTTCAAGGTATGCTGTGAAATCTTTGTTGAGTGTGAAGACTTCAACAGAATTCTTACATTGAGCACAAATATATACAAGTATGACAAAATGATGCCTGAAGTATCTGCCCACTGGCCGATTTGATCATCTCGTGAAGAATTCTTCCTTTTATTCAAAGTTAGGTCTAGAGTCTAGACCTATTCGATTCCATGTGGGACAAAGATTTATTTGTACCCTACATTCATCAGAAAACATGTCAGTTTACAACAGAATGCCTGACCTTATAAGCAGCAGTGTCAGCGTTGAAATGGGAGGTAAGTAAAATTATGTGTAGAAAGAATGACTAAAAAATGAAGAAAGAATTGACAGCAAATGAACATTACTGCCAGGCTCTTTCAGTTGAGACAACTGAGAAATGGCACGCATTTTGATAACATACAGTATTGTCTCGGTATTCCGAACATATGTGTTCCAAGCAAATTGTTGGGCTTATCGAGACACCCAGATTATCGAATCACCGATCAAATGGACTCTATTTGATTCAGCGAAAAGCTCTTAGAACTACAGTAATGAAGGCTGTAAGGAGATAGAGGCAAATAAATCAATAGTTGGAGAGGGTAGGGAGGCAATGGAAAAACGGAAAACAACATTGTCAGCTTTTTTTGTGGTTTAGTTGCCGTTGCTGGGTTTTACTTTCTTTTTCATCCCCTGCTCTCTCTCTCTCTCTCTCTCTCTCTCTCTCTCTCTCTCTCTCTCTCTCTCTCTCTCTCTCTCTCTCTCTCTCTCTCTCTCTCTCTCTCTCTCTCTCTCTCTCTCTCTCCCTTTCCCCTCTCTTTCCTTTTTAATGGGCACCTAATATTGGGGTCGGTGGCCCACTGGTCAAGCTGTTGGACTTGGGATCGCTTTTGACCCAGGTGCAAATGGGCACAAGCACTAGCTTGGGAGTAAAAAACTGTGTTAGATTGGCATCCTGTCCAGGAGATGATTATTATCACCTGTTCGGCTTCATGCTATAGAAAATGGGACAAGCTCCAGCTCTCTGGGCCTTAATGGTCTTGAAGGAACTACTATCACCACCATCCCCCAAATAAATAGGAAATTTTCTTATAAAACAAATCAGCAGGGGGAAACATACTGTGTCCCTGACCCTTTCCCTGCTCCTTCATCCCTGTGAATACAATATCTTATATATGACATTTTTCTGGGATTTTTTATTCCTATGAATCCTTTTATGTACCTAGATCTATAGATTAGTTGCTTCATAAAGTTTAAAAACTCTTATTTTGTATTAAGAATTTTCACTTTCAGGGTAATGACAAATAGTTTTATTCCTTTTAGATGGGCATCCAAAAAGATCAAAGACAGGTCTTACTGTAAGTATTCATGTAATTTTATTTTGTATATTATTATAGATTACATTATAATTTTAACTCATTGTTTGAATCTGTCTAAACATTAGTCTTTTCAGAGAAGAGTTTAATTTGATATCTTTATGTACATTGAACATTGTAAACATTGAATTTCATGAACATCAGTTATGATGATTTGATTTAAGAACAAACTCAAAACATCTTTCAGTCGATGTAAAGAGTGCTTAAAATTTTCCTTGTCTTTATCACTTCTTGTTGTTTTTTGATTTTGACTTTACTGAGTACAGCAGTCATACGCTACATAACATTACACTCTGTATAAACACACGTCTTGATCTAGTGACCAAATTTTACGTTATAATATTGTTATAAAGACATGCTCGACTCGCATAAAGGCACGCTTTTTTTCTTATGCAACTTTTCACATCCATTATTGGCTTCAAAACAGGTCTTTTGTAATATTTTTGTCAGAAATAATAATAAGAATGAGATCAAATGACACACTGTAGTGAACAATACTAGGACAAATGTGTCAGTGTCAGTCTTCTTCTGTCATGTCTAGCTTTGTTGTCTTTTTAAGCACTACCAAGAGGAAGGTGTCAGACATTCTTATGTCATGTCTAGTTTTGTTGTCTTTCTAAGCACTACCAAGAGGAAAGCACTACCAGTCTTTCTAAGCAGGAAGGTGTCAGACAGTCTTATGTCATGTCTAGCTTTGTTGTCTTTCTAAGCACTACCAAGAGGAAGGTGTCAGACAGTCTTATGTCATGTCTAGCTTTGTTGTCTTTCTAAGCACTACCAAGAGGAAGGTGTCAGACAGTCTTATGTCATGTCTAGCTTTGTTGTCTTTCTAAGCACTACCAAGAGGAAGGTGTCAGACATTCTTATGTCATGTCTAGCCTACATTGTCTATCCGGATTGTAGTATCTGTAATTTCCTGATGGTCTAAGACTGGTTGTTCAGGCTATATTCTGTGGATGGCAACTTTATCAATCACCAGTCCGAAACACATCTCAATGCACAGGATTGAAACAATAGACTGCAATATATATTATGATTGGCTGTGGCGGTGAAGGGAGATTATGATCAACGGAATTGAATAGACTAGAACAGATGACAGGTAGTACACACATATGGCTGAGAAAGCGAGTAAGGGTGTGAGGGTGGGGCTTAATGTTCAAAGGCTTTCTTTGATTGGCTCTCAAATGTCATTAACTCTTTTCATTCGGAACAACACTCACATCGTTACTTGGGAAGGTCAACATTACTGTATAAACACTCATGGCGTTTGGCCGATAACCTTATGTTTCGTTTCGCTCTGAACTTCCTTGGTGCTAATATCGAAAGTAGAATAGTTTGTTGATTTTGACCTGCAGGCGGCTGTTTTGTCGAAAACACATCGCATTTTCTGCGTTTTTGTATAGTTTGCATTGGATTCTGTGATTTCAAGGTGGCGTCATCATCATCTGGTTCACGATAATAATAATAATAATAATGTACATTTCTATTGCGCACTCATCCCTACAAGGGTAAGGCTCTAGGCGCGTTACGATCACTCCCTAAAATACTATCAATGCTTCAAGCAGCTTGCTTAGGTGAAAATGAAAGAAGCTCTACTAGTTCTATTGAGGAAGATGAAATGTTTGGTACTAGGGACCATGATCTAGAGTTTACTGGATCAATATCTAGATCCAGTGATGAGGAAGGTGAGAGGGGGGGGGGGGGCATCTTCCCAACCAGGGCTTACTCAAGGTAAAAGGCCTAGAGTGCAAGCTAGCTCTAGCTCTAACTCTGATAGATCTAGACCTAACCCTGGTAATTCGGACTGGACAGAAATACAGTACATCAAATAAAAGCAATAAACAAGCCACCAGCACTTGTAGATTTTTACCATAAGATGGGAAGCGGCCAGGGGTCTTGATGTTCTCATAGATGAAACATGGATTGACTGGCTTGGCAAAAAAATTCCTTATTTTCTTCGTTTTCATGATATTTCACTTTGTAAATTTCTGTTGATTTGGATTTACATCACCTTTGAAGTTATAAACCCCAGAACGACTGATCAAGTGGTGTACCTCTTACATTCGAGCAAACATCAAAATTCATATTTTATTTTCGCTACTTTTTTCTGTCCTTCCACCTTCCTTAGCATGTTACATATCTCAGTTCTGTCCCATAGGCATAAAACAATCAGAAAGATTCTATATTCAATGTGGAACAACTTGATGTATAACAGTTAAATGTTTGTTAACTTTTGGGACATGTCACGGGCGATTTCCTTTGGCTAGTATGAACAAATTTGACTCACAAAAATTATTTCCGGCAGGACCTGTGAAAAAATTCTGGACATAAAAAGTTAAGTGTACATGTTGTTTTAGAGGGTGGTAATCAAGGGTGTAATAAATAGAATTGCATGGCACCTGTGTCTGTACACCTGCATAACATTAGTCATCTCCAATTGATTCTCCGTAAACACACTGTATGCGTAAAATCACACTTTTACTGGCACCAAAAAGGCGTGCATTTATCCAGCGACTACTGAAGTGTTCCTTTTCTATTTTAAAACTTACAAACATGAACTTTTTACACATTTTTTTATTTTCTCGCTCACTCTGTATAAATTCTGTAACTTTGTTTCTCCAGGGCACCATACATCCCTTCAAATCGGCACACAGTCACACTGTAATAGGAACACTTTTTCATGAACTCATCAAGTTGTCTACATTACAAGAGGTATGACATTTCTTTTAGTTACTCCAGTTGTATTCTGTAATGTTTACAAATTGATGAATGGAAATAGTTTATACTGATACAGGTACTGGTACAATTATATCGTATCTTGTTTGGACAGAGAATAATAGTGGAACAATGGTTTTCACACTGTTTCATGTGGGGTTTTTGTTTTTGTTTCTGTCTGCAATCTAATGATGGATGTGTAATTTAAATATTGTGATTCTTTTTTATCGTACACACCGGGCTCAATATCACAGGATTTCATTTTCTATGGTTGCGACCAAGAGGAGAAACCTTGTTAACATCAAAGATTGATGTCTGAGGCTATATAAGATGTATTTCAATTTGATGTAGGGCAGAGGTACAAAAGAATGCATAGTCTTGTTAAAAGTCACATCATATGAAGATGACTGACATTTTTTCATTTATAAATTTAGATTAAGCTCACTAATTGGGAAAGTTCATTTTCATCAAAATTTTCACATTAAAATTTTATTTTTATTTTACAGGCAAAGAGAATTGCTTTTTTCTTGGTTTTCAGTCTAGTGTCATGTTTTGCCCTCATGTATTGGTGCCATTGTTCAAGTAGCATGGGTAAGGAAATATAGATTATTGTCAATGATATTATAGTTACCCCTCAGTTGTTTGTCATAAAATATTTGGAGTAAAGTTAATTGTAAACCCCATGTACTATCAACTGATATATCTAATTCAGTATAGACTGTTCAAAATACATTGGATGTAATGGCTTTTTAACCTTGATCTTACATTTTTGTAGATGCTTAACGACATGAAATTTCATTAGTACAGGTATATACAGTACTTTCAAACATGAATATGTTTATATTTGCTTTAATTTTTTTATTTCTCGATTTACATGAATATTTTAAATAAACAAGATTTATCATGTTAATTTTGTTACGTAGTAATTGAAATTATGGTGCCACGTTAATGATGGCATACATATTAAGATTTTTAAAAATTTGGTAGATAAATTTGCATCGATTTCAGTTGAGAAATAGAAAAAAATGAAAAGTAAAAAAAAGGAAGTGATATTAAGGTACTTTTTGTGTTATTTGGTCTTTTAAAAAAACATAGCAAGGAAAATGCTTTCAAATATGATTAGTCTAGTATGAAGATGAAATTGTAAACACAATGTTTCATGAGAGCAACAACCTTTGGCAGTTAACTAACTTCACAACAACAAAAAAGAAGGAATTTGAAAGTCATAATAAACAACATAATACACATTGGTATGATAAAACTGTAAAAATTTTCATGTCAAGTAATTCTTATATAACCTGAAAACAACTTTAATGCCTTTCGGTAAACTGTTGAACGAATATCTAAAAAAGTTGAGGATCTATTTTACATGATGAAAAACTTCACAAAGTCCCTTAATGATTATTATTTTTAAAACAAGCATATCATACCCCAGGTGATATCAAATACGATTAATAGATAGAATTAGTATTTGATGCTGAGGTTACACGGGTAGACATGAATGATACTAGTCCCAACTTTTTAAATTATAAAACCTGTTGAAAATGACGGGTAAGGGGAATGAAAATTCTACTAAATGATGGGGGAAATAATGACATTTTCATTAATCAAACATCACTTCTGGTAGAACAATTCCTTAAATGAAAACAATTTTAGGAACAGAAATCAGAACCTACATGCAAAATAGGATAACTCTTAGTGGTCTGACTGCAGAGCCTTTGACGCATAAAGAATGACCGTTTCAGAATTTTACATATAAATGTCTATGATTCTGGCCATCTTTGTTTACATTGAAAATAACAAGTTCAGTATCTTTATTGCAATATATTTTCTACTATTAGAACCCTTTGACAACACCATCATGTTTTACTTTTTTTCTCACTTCTTTTTCTTTTTGTCTTTTTTTTTTGGTATCCATAGCTTTAACAGCATTCACATTTTTGATCATCTTTGATGTTTTAAGGTAAAGTATGAGCTATATTTAGTCTTAAGACTTGCTGTATTTAAAAGATTGCACTGCTGTTAGCCAAAGTCATTTTGATTATCTGGACACTCTTGGACACTTCAGTCTTTTCATATTTCTCTTAATTTTTTTAGCCAGAGAAAGAAGAAGAAGAAAGTATTTTGTTTCATGGTTATTCCATGATACTTTTTATTATTATGGTATACCTATTTATTCAAATGCAATAGTTAAGAACAGTTTGACTTTGAAAATGTTAGTGTTAGTTAAGTATACTCACACTTTCTATATTAGGACAAAGAGCATGCATTGTCAATTTATGTTGCAAATCTCATATATTTTTCAGTTTGTTGACTTGTATGCTGAGTATATGGGTTCAAAGGCAGCAGCCTACCAACGTTTATTCATTTGGGTAAGAAATTTTGCTCGGATATATCATAATAATCATCTCAGTTGGGTCTTTTGACCCTTTGAATAATATTCATTTGTTTAAAATATTTATGGGGACTCTGTAGTCCAGAGGAAGTTGTCGGCCTCGCAACCAAAAGGTGGATTGACATCTAGTCCCATCGGTAACATGATAAAAAGGAAGTCTTGCGTGCAGATCAGAAGACTCTGTTCACGTGAAAGATCATTTGGCTGTTTACAGGGCAGTCCAGGCAAAATAAATAAATCCTACCAAAACCCCTGAGATCACATTAGTTGTGAATGTAGGTAAAATCATATCAAATCAAAATTAAAATATTAATAGCATTAGAATCTTGTTATTTGGATTTCTGTTTCTATTTTGTTACAATAATCAGCTCCTATTTATTTCCTTCTCCTAGATATGAACGATTTGAAGTCTGGCAGTCTTTTCAAGCACAATGTTGGCACTGTTAGGTGCTTTCTTCATCACAAAAGAAAGGTACACCTAGACCTTATTTCAATCACATTAATTCCTCTTATTTATTTATGCTATTAGCATCTCACATGAGTTCAGCTCAAAGGGTAAATGTTGGTGCCATCATGCAGGTAATTCATAGTTGTTAGAAAGTCAATGCATCTGTTCACATTATAATCTATAAATATACTATGTTAAAAAAAAACAACGGAACCACTATTAATGTTAATAGCCTGTCAACAATACGGCCACTAGCCATAACATTTTAACACAATTGACTTGTTTTAAAATCATTTTCATCGTTTTTAGATGGTTTCACCGAATACATGTTTTTATGACTGTTGTACTTCAATTTTTACAGACATGTCGACAGTTGAAAAATGTATCTTTTTTTATACTAATTGCATGATTTTCATTGTTCAGCAAATTATATCAAACAAAACTTATATTTATCAAAATGTATATATGTGAAGTTTATTGTGTTAAAGTTTAATGACTATTGGCTGCGTTGTTTAGAAGCTATTAACATTTATAATGGTTCCGTTTTTTTTTCTATCAAAACATACTGTATATGACATACACTTCATTTAGTTTGCATGCACTTGATAAAAGACTAAATTGTCTTGATGTCAACAACACGGCCAATAGCCATAACATTTTAACACAATTGGCTTGTTACATATTGAAAAAGGTTTGAACAATTTATGTTGATGGGTTTTAAAATCATTTTCATCGTTTTTGGATGGTTTCATCCAACACATGTTTTTATGACTGTTGTGCTTCAACTTTTTACAGACAGTTGAAAAATGTACCTTTTTTTTTTTTACTAATTGCGTGATTCAGTGAATTATATCAAACAAAACTTATATTTATCAAAATGTATATAAGTGAAGTTTATTGTTTTAAAGTTTTGTGACTATTGGCTGGATTGTTTAGAAGCTATTAACATTTATAATGGTTCTGTTTTTTTTCTCTCAAAACATACTTTATATGACATACACTTCATTTAGTTTGCATGCACTTGATATAAGACTAAATTGTCTTGATGACAATTGATATGGTAAAAGCATGTTTTGCTTATTTGCATAATTTGGTTTTGTGTTTTGATTTGTAGAATAAATCAGGCTAGGGTGTAATCAAGCCATATACGTTTTTTTTAATCAAGAACAATATGGCCATGCATATCATTTTGTCAAAATCAAAATAAATATCTCAGCTATATCTATTTTTCCATTAAAAATAATATTCAATGCAGTAATGAAATTATAACATATACAACCAAAACCTGTAACTTTGCCGCCAAGCTCCCATATGATCTCTTTTTTTCCCGTTGTTTTCTCTATACACAATTGTGGATTTGAAAATATCAGTATAATTTATTTAATCTTAGCCAAATTTACTTCTACCTCTTTGATTTATTATTTTAGTTTCCAAATCTGTAACAATTTGTTTTTTTCCTTTGTGTTTTATTCTGTTTCTTTTTTAGACTGAAAAATCTAATCAAATAAGACATTTCTTTGAAACTGACATTTTTCTTTTTCCAACTGTAGTGTATGTGTGTTCATATTTTTATTATATATTTTTTTCCTCCTCAGTGTTGAATTTTTGTTGTTCCCACCTGAAATTCATACGTAAGTTATATGTCTTTAGAGTCACAATGAACTGTTTTAAGTGAAGGTTATCCATCGAATCTAAAAATTGTCTCATAAAGCTGTTTTTCTGGGATGAAGCAGATTTTCAGTGATATGGTCCATCTATTTTGTGCTCAATTAATGCCACTTGTATGTAGAAATCTTCAAATAATTACAACCTTTAGCCCTCTGTGATACCTTGTGCATGATTAAAATTGAGTTATTCAGGTATTTTTCTGTTATTTACAACAGAAGTTATGAAATCAAAAGAATGTACACTCACAATCAAGACAACAAAATCGTTTATATTATACTGTTTCTCTAGTTTTTAACAATAGTTTGATGTGATAGATGCAGGACGAATGACCCAATTTAAGGGTTGAAGGAATACAGCAAAGCCCACTTGCAATAATTCTGGATATAACAGGATAATGTTTATTAGTAGGATCTTGATTATTATAAAAACTAATGGCAGATTGATTTATAAATAATATAACAAACATGACCAGAAACATGCCACTCCTGACTGATTTTATCTGAACAATTGATGGGAAGTTCCTTTTATCTTTTCAGTGGCCGGCTGTTGCTTGGCTCATGTTATGGTCTGTTTGTTCATTTGTCTATCTTGTATGCTGTGAGGAATAGAGCTTTTAACCATGTAGTTGATGCTTCCAGCTCAAGCTGGCTTCAAGAACATGTCACTGACATGAGTGAAAGGTAATATGATTTTGATTTGTTGTACATTGTATTAAATAGGAATTAAGCTGAACAACCTAAACTGTTCATCTTTTCCATCTTGTGTTTCCAAACAGTCTTTGCACTACTCAATGCTTCATTCCTTACATGTGATATGTAAAATGGTAAAGCGTTGCACAAGGACGTGTTGCACAAGGACTTTTCCATATGATATGGCTGTTTGTTTCACTCAACAGAGTCTAGTAACAAGATCGTGAAAAACTAATAGCAAACTTCTTCATGTGTGTTTAAAAACCTGAACATAAATAGACAATCATATAGTAGTCTTTACATGAATGCATTTCATTAAAGAACCGACCCTGTGTGAATAAAAACTTTACCCTACATCATTATACTCCTTTTGGAACCTTTGGCCTTAGATTTTGTTCATGACGTTGTACTACTCTTAGGAAATGTACTTCATACCACTCTGCTCAACTGACTCAGGTGTCAAAGAGTACCCAGCTATTGGTAGAGACAGATCTTGTTAGAGTATCAGTACGATGAGCCTAACAGCTGCTATACTGTATGCTACCTAGAGAGTTGAGAAAGGCATTGAATGAAATAATCTGCAGGGGGATAAATGATGTATAGTCGATGAGCTTGCAGTTGTGCGGCAATATGGACTATAGATCAATTTTTGTCTTTATTATCTTGTGTCCCAAACTATTTGAGCAGAAAGTACTTTGTAGCATGGTTTTTGGATAATTGATAAATCGCTTTATCACTTGTGAAAATAGCAATATGAGATGTGAATGTGTCATTTTTTATTCATATTGTTCTACATATCTCTCTGATGACCTCCTTTTAGAATCAGTGAGCTATTTTAATGTTTTTCCATGAGATTGTACTGTAAAACTTGAGTTTTGCATCTGGTATCAAGCTCTTCATATGTTCATTGCTTTTGAATTGTGAATTAAGTTAGTATGCAAACAGTTTTATCATTTACATTCATTTTATTTGTCATAGTTCTTCTAATAAAATGATACAATTTGTAATGTTTCTTTTTTTCTCACTTTTGCTTTTGCAGTCTTTGCTCATTTGTGCCTGGATTAAGCAAACTGTTATTGCCAAGAATAAATCCTTTTGCTCTCATAGGATTTGGTTGTTTTTTCTTGCTTCTAGTGACATATTTCCTGATAGACACATAGTAAGTTGCAAACCAAGAGACTTGGAGTAATGTATCATTTTCATACCGTGTCTGAAATACTCTAGATCTTGCTTAAAGTCAACACCTTGGGACCAGCTAAAAAAAAAAATTTTGATCCTGAGTGAAATTAACATTAATGGTATTCATGGGATGAAATCCACGAAAAGACTGGACCGATGAGAGGAGTGGACTGTAACTAAAAATTTAATTCAAGAGAGTTGACTTCTTGCAGGTTCCGTATTTTAATTGAAATGAATTTTTACAAAGCATTTTGATTATTGAAATGAATTTTTACAAAGCATTTCTGATTATTATATATATATATATATATATATATATATATATATATATATATATATATATATATATACGGTTGGGCCTCTCTAATCGGGAACCCGAGGAATCATTGCCCGCTTAACCTGTCAATTACAAGCATGATCTATACAGAGGCTAGACAAAGTAAGCAGACTAAGATCAGCGACTTTCTTTAATCACAGGGAGCAAGAGCCTAGATGAAAAAAACCCATCTTCAAACAGTCCTGTTCAGGGCTACCCACAGTCCTTCTCAGGACTACCCCTCTCCAGCAATTGCCGTGACGTAACAGTAGAGCTTAAGTACCTCACTCAAACTGTTGAGGGAACACTAAAATCCCTTGGTCCACGGGTAATCGGGAAGCCTGGCTAATCAGTACAAGTTTACGATCCATCAAGATTTCCCGATTAGAGAGGTTTGACTATTTAAATGTTGACAATTGTTTTTGTTTTTAATAGGTACAAAGTTACACTGTTTTAAATGTTGAATCTTGTTGATGACTACTAACAAATAACATTCTTTACATTCATACAATTATATAATCCAATATATTTTTTTCTGTGTTTATTTAAAACATTTTTTTTTCAGTCAGTACTACATAGCCGATGCTTGGGCTTCTATTGCCATTGCCATAATGACATTTGGCACAATGTTCCCAATGAGCTCTTACACTGGCAAAATCCTCCTTCAGGTATTGATTCTCAGCAAGAATACTTCCTTTATTTTGTTTTGTAAAAAGTAGACCGGATATAGTCAAATCTGATTTCACTGTCGATATTAACAAGAGATGAGTACATGAAATTTCTATCAAGTTATCTTTAATCATAAGCTCTGATGCCAATGTTTTCATTATTGCATTTTCTTTGACTTTTCACCGCTTTCCAATGCTAGACCTATATTTCCTGCTACTGTTATTGATTCCAAAACACTGCTCTGAATCATTGTCCGTCTTTTTTCTATGTACAGACAACTCCATCTCATATTCTTGGCCAATTAGACAAAGTTTTACGCGAGGCTTCAACTCTTGATGGAGTCCTGGAGTTTAGGCATGAACACTTTTGGACCCTTTCCTTTGGTTCCTTGGTAAGCCTGAGAAAAACCGTCATTTCAGCTTAGTTTTGATGTTTATAACAAATTGCTAGAAATTTGTCTCTGTGCTTTGTTAGGGTGCTTTACCAAAGTTAAGGCAAGTCAGATTTTGGTCAGAGTCAGTTCCTTGGGAACAGGCCAGATAGATTGAATTTGAGTCAGAGAGAGGCATGGCAGAGTGGGTTTCTGGCCATTTTGGTTGCATTTTTAAGAAAATGAGGGAATGATGAGTGTGTTGTTGGACAAGTCAGAATAACAATAAAATAACTGTCAGGTTCGAATCTAGCAATGCTAGGTCTAATGCTGTGTTCCTTGGGAAAGACATGTAAGACGTGTTTTCCCGATCGATCCAGTTGCAATTGGGTATCAACTACAGCTTAGGAGTAAAAATCTGCGATAGGCTATTGTCCTGTCCAGGAGCTGATTATTATCACCTGTTTCACTTTGTGTTATGGAAACTGGGATATGCTTTAGCTCTATGGGCTGTGATGGCCTTGACTTGGAGGAATTTTACTTTTTCTTTTTTTTACCGCCTCTCAAGCTAATAACTTCATAAATGCAAACATAAAAACAACCATCATTTGAAGACAGTTCTTGCTTTCCCTCATATGACTTTTTGCTTATTTTTTTAGATACACCTGAATGAGATTATTAATTATGCATAGCCGCCAACAACCAGTACATATAAATCGTATTTAGTATGTGTTGGGGGGGGGAGTTCCAAAGTCTGTATTCATCTTGAAAAGTATGTATATGACTATGAGGGTTAACTGTATTTTGTTTTTTTTTAAAAGCCTTAGTTAACGACAGAGGCTCAGAGAGATTGGTGTGAAAGTCCAGGGACGCTATTCTGAGTTTGCAAGACACTGTCGTACTTCTCCAGAAAGGCCTGCGATTGGCAGATTTTTAAAAATTTTAATTGAAGGGGGTTACTCTAAGTTAAAGTATCACTGATTTCTGGAATATTACAGGCCGCCGTGCAAGTTAGAATTAATTTGCGCAGTCTATTTTTCGATTTTAAAAGGTTAGCAGCTTTGATTTTGCAAAAACCCATTCAAGGCTTTCAAATGACCTACTCCTTATTTCAGGCCGGCTGTGTCCAAGTCAGAGTGAGAAGAGATGCTGACGAGCAGCTGGTTCTGGCTCATGTCTACAACCGACTGAACAACTTAGTGTCTCGTCTGACGATTCAAATTTTCAAGGATGACTGGTCAAGAGCTAGTGCCTATGTGGTAAACTCTATGACAGGCTCAAATTTTTCTTCTCACAGCCTTCCAACCATTCAAGGATATAATACTCCTCCAAGAGTTGCATCCCCTCCCGCTGAGGTTCTGCTAACATCACAAAACATGGCATTTCCCTTTGTCTCAGGATTTCGATTCACTCCAGCATCCTGAAATGCGCATACTGTCGCTATCCTTGCATGGATCTTTTGACAACTTTTCAGCAATACCTTAAAAGACTGATTTATGAATAACTGTTGAAGGACACATCTTCTGTCGTGGATTGTTGAATTTGAATGGCATATTATGGATGTGATGGGAAAAATTATATTTAATTGTTTGAGAAAGAATAACCCCCCCCCCCCCCCCCCCCCCCCCCTGCACCATACGCGAATAGTGACTGGTAGTTAGCGACGATATGCTGTTGGATCATTTTGTCTTGATAGGTTAGATGGCTTCCTCTGATCAACTGTACAAAGAGATGAAAGATTCTTAAGTGAGTTTAGTAGAATGATTATTATAATAAATACATCTTATTTAGGGCATACCTGTCATTTGAATTGGTTGCTCACTGTACAATGTTGGATACAGATATGATATTATGTATACTCATGGGCAATGTCTTAATCCTTTGGACCCAAAAACTCGATATACCAGGTTCTCATTACTTTATCATATCCTGTAAGAAGTGTAAGCCCAATATTTCAGTTTCTGAGTCATTATATACAAAAAACTGTTTTGAGCTTTCTGGTGGCAACAGGACAAAATAATAATTTTAGAAGGCTTTTAAATAGTGTTCTGTAATAACTCAAATTAATCTATGGTAGGAGGGTTGATAGATTTTGTGCTAAATACATGCCATGTTGCCATTTTCTTGTAAATAAAAATTCAATGTTAAGATTAAGGCCAATTATATTGATTTCTTTTAATTATTTTCATGGTGTTTATTGTTTATATACTGTTTGTTAGTACATACATGTATATTTCTTGCTTGTGAGATGTTGAGAAATGCGATATTCTTTGCATGACTTTGTTTCTTTCTGGTTATTACATTGTGGTCCTGTCGGAAATATCAGTATGTGTTGATTGAAAGGGCATGGTTACGATTAAGCAGTGGAAGCCAAATGATATTCAAGAATAAGAGGAAATGAAAAATAATCCCCAATTGTAGTTCTGTTGCTTGGATTTAAATCTTTCAACCTCATTTAATTTATCACCTACATGCTTTGATGCTAAGTCCCTGAGTGCTATTCCCACAACAGTTTCAGGAAGCCCAATTAAATCGTGTGAGTGCTATTCCTGTACCCCTTATGAGAGAGAATTGCAAATTTTAAAGCACCAATGATTACACTTACAGCAATCAAACTGCTGTGACTACTATGAATTTATCTGCCATTTTTGTGTCCATAAACTCCAGAGCAACATGGTTCGATTGGTTTTGACCATCTTATTATTCTTAAGTAATTTTTATTTTATTTTTTTCTGTGACACACCCCAAGTTGGTTGATTTTGGTGTCATATAGACAAAATCTGATGATATATTTACAATCATTTAGCACCTGAGGGCTCCAATATTGAGCCAGAAAGTGTTACTTATATTGGATGGATAAGGAGGAGATGAAGTAGAATTAGAATGGACTGGCATCGGTAGTGTGGACAGCTTTCCAACCTACGTTCCGCCTCACAACTATACAACAGCAGTCCGTTTGAGATTTGGGACCTACTGTGGCTGTTGAATATTTTAAAAATTATAATTTCCGTATCGCTTTTTTTTTATCATTGAATATAATAAAAAGCCTAAAGATAAATGAAAATGGCACACCAACTCTTTTATTTTGTGAATACAAGAGATACTCTATCATCTTTCTATATCTGTTTTTGTACCAATAGTAACATGCTGAAAATCTCTTGTTTATTATTACGTCATTGTTTCTAAATTGTTTAAAAATATTTTCGTTTTTCAAAATGTGGCCTGTGAACAAGAGATCATAAGATTCAAACCATCTGTCCAAAATACAAAATTCACAGACACATTTACATAAATTGACAGCAAACATAACTCCTGAAAGAATCAAAGATTGGTAAAATTATTTCAATTATAAGAAGGGAGAATATATTTTTTTTAAAGACCTAGCATTCAGAGGTTTTGTTTTTTCATAAGGGTTAGCACTTGAGAATGAAAGCTAAAGGTGTTTTCTCAGTGACAGTAGTAACCTACTGATTTGGCAAGCATTGTTCTGATTCAATCAAACATTTTGCTGAATGTGCCCATTATTAATATTATTACAGTCGACTCCACTTGTAGCGAAGTCGGTTGTAGAGATCTTCGGATGTAGCAATCCCCGGCTCTTAAAGTTTATACATGTACATAGTAAAAAGACAACGGATGTAAGATTTTTTTCACCCGTGATTATTTTTGACCTAACATTGGTTTAAAAATAAACCTAACGATGTGCAATGTACAAGCACACAGTACTGACTGCTGACTGGTATGCCTAGTGTAGGCCTACCAATGTACAATAATTTATTAATAATTATTATGCCCACTTCGCTTAGCCTATAGGCTCAACCCTACACTACTAGGCCTACCCTAAAGTCGACAGCATACTATGCTAGGCCCAAAACATTTCACAGCACACGTGAAGAGCCCGCTCAATTGTGTCTATTTTTAGCAGCTTAGCGCCCAATGACAATGTGTGTGTAGGCTAGTCACAGTGTCGGCTATGGCATGTCGCAATGTGTTATTGGATGCAGGGAGAAGAAAAGCCCAGTCACTGAAATCGAAATGTTGGAAGCACTAGGCAAATTAGAAATGTTTTTTCTCCAGAAGGGCATGCCGAATGATAGTCTGACCAATGTTCACAAGGCTCTCAGTGAACAGAGGGAGAAGAGAAAGAAACAATCCACCGTCAGCAGTTTTTTTAAGGCCAAATAAAAAAACTAACAGTGTTTGTCCATGTCTCTTGTACTTTAAGCATCATGTAAATAAAGAATGAAAAAAAACAAAATGATAATGTTGAGAGGAATTACAATAATACAGTGTATTTCCACGTGGTCACGATGCGTTATCCAGGTGAGGGAAGTAAGTCAATAATAATTGTTAAGTAAAGATTATTTCCCTTGAATTTGTCTTCCAATGGTTGTAGTGTACTTCTGATGTAGCTATCTTTTTTCTGGTCCCCCAAGGACATCGCTACAAGCGTAGTACACTGTACATTACATTTGATAGGCTGATCAAAAAGCATATCCAAAAATGCGACCTTGTAATTTGTTATCTTAAAAAAGCTTGAAAATCAGTGCGAGCGAGCAATTAAAAAGAGAAGAAAGAAGGTAGATAGTTGTGTTGCAGATTTGTTTATAACAAACATGGAGGAAGTGAAAGTGACCGAATTGTTGAAGAATGCAAACTCGTCACCCTTGAGAGAAAAGAAGAATCAAGGCAAAAAGTCAAGATCCTTTACAAAGTTTGCCAAGGACAAGCATCGATTCCCAGCTAAAGTCTAAAAAATAATTCGAGAAAAAGTATCAAATATCTTGTTCCACATTCACGAGTGAATGTCCGTCTGAATTCCTTAATGCCTACCCAGCATCACTTATAAGGTGCAGCTAGGTATGTCTGTCTGTCCGTCCATTTCACTCACACTCACAGCCACGATTATCTTCATCCACATGAAGCTGTGACTAATTGGATTGGAAAATAGACATCTCTTATTTTAGGTTAACCTGATACTGATACTTATTCAATTATTGCATAATAAAGAGTGTGAATACAGGGATGGGGATGGCCTCTAAAAAGAAGTCCTGAAGTGAATCATTTCATTCTGATGGTGCGTAGTAATACTTGAGACCAGTCACCTTCGATAAATCCTTAATTTGAAGATTGGAGAGCACATTCATGATTGAGATATATATATATGTCTCACAAGCTGATACCAAAGAAAGTTAATATGAAATAAAACTCCAAAATTCTAAGAAACCTCAGGACACCATATTAATGATTTGGGACACTCGTAACACATCCCTATTTGAGGACTGTTTTGCTGGTAATTTTATTTTCACTGATATAATAACTGGAGGTCCTCTTTGTCCTGAAAAATCCATAAAACGAGAGGAGCCGGAAAAAACCTGCTTAACAGCCTGAAAATCCGTCTAGTCTTCAATAAACTGGATTTTTTTTCTCGTGTCCTGCTCAAATTTGGAACAAGTTTTCATGGGTATGTGCATTAAAATTAAACTAATAGAACAACTACAAACGTGACACACAAATTAAAAAAACACAGTTTGTCTTGAAAGCAGCCAAAAAATTTATTTGTTATATATCAGAAATATGTCATGAATTGAAAAGTAATTGCATATGTGTTGCTTTTTTAAAATCTATAAATATTTCATTCTCCTGTGTAAAAAATTAATAATTGAACCCTCAATGAAAATATCTGTAACATCTAATATTTTAAAAATGTAAAAGAAAAATCTTTCTTGATCAAGTTGTTTGACCATTTTGTCTCTATTTGTTCAAAGTGCTCTTTGAAATCAACTTATAGTTATAGTATCGGTAAGTAATAAATTAAACTTATGTGCTTGTGGAGAAAGGGCTTACACCACTAACCTTTTATGAAAATGAAAGAACAATTAAATATCCATGTTGAAAAGTAAAACAGACCAAAAATTCAAAATATCTTAACTCTCATATAAATTAGGGGGTTAAATACTGACTGATACATTAATATTATATATAATGTTGTGAGTTATGAAAATATAAGCACATCAGGTATAATTTAAAAGATTTTAAATGTGAGAATGCCTAGCTCTGTTCACAAACTAGCATTATTCATTTATAGGGAAAAGCAATGAGAGAAATAACCGAAATGGGTGAGAGAAAATGTTGAAAGATTTAAATACTAGGTGATCAAAATAATGGCTACAAAATTGTTAATATTATATACCAAATAAAATGGATATTATATAAATATGGCCAAAGGAAGTAATCAAAATACAATGTTAAGACGGCTTGGCTAGAAGAAATAATTCACTGAAATAATGTCACAATCTGAAAAAGAAGGCTTTGTTAAGTAATAAGGCATTGAAATTTGATATGATATTAATTATTGTTAGCTAGTGCTTCCCACAATGCACCATTTTATTTTAAATACCATAACCAAGAAGAACAGCCCAAAGTGATCAACAAACATTCATGAGAGTACAGCTTGTAAATCATCACACAATATTGCAAAATAAATTATAAAAAAAAAAAGAGTTCAGGCAGAACAAAAGAAAATAAAGGAGTAATACAAAAATCTCACTGGAAAGTTATTGTAAAATAAAATGTAAGCAGAGCATGGCAGATTGGCATAAATGGTCGCATTGGATCATGAGTGAATGAAAACAAAACAACTGCATTTGTTTTTAAACTTGCGAATATTTTTTAACAAGTTTATTTTCATTATGAAGGTAATAATAGCGATCTAACAAGTTACCTAAAACGTTTTCAGTTCCAGACTAATAATTGTCAATATATTTAACAATAGCCAGAGACCCACAAAAGCCCCTCCCCCCCCCAAAAAAAAAAAAAAACCAAAAACAAAAACAAATGTCCAAATCAACATAAGCTAAAAATAATTTGACGCCCAAATTCAGCTTCAAAATTATCACGTCACTTTTATTGAAAATCATAAAAAAGCCAAAACAAAAACAATTCATGCAACTTAAAAGGAAACTTTTAAACTCGATATAAAAATTATGTAAAAAAAAACCCATAACAAACAATGCCCGTTTTAATTTTTGTTCCAATGTCAACAACACTAATGGCATGAAGCTATATAAGCCAATAGCTAACCATCAGATTACTCAGAGACAGTTGAGAACTTCATGTTATGGCGTGACAGTCTGTCGATCAAGGTAGAGTCATTAAAGACAGCACCTGGAGGCAAAACTCCTGCCCTGTAAACAGTTAATAAAGAAAACAAAAGGTTACATATTTGAAATTTGAAAACATCAATTCATTCTTGCAAGTTGAAGCTTCCAAACAACTTAAATCTTTTAAAGAATAATGAGGTGAACTATTAATACATAATCATACTTAAAACAAATCACTCATATCTTAAAAACACACCTAATGTTATTGATGCCCTGCACAATGTGAGAAAGAAAAAAAAACTTTACAAGGAAACCCCAACATAACATTAATAACAATGTTTTTATCATATCTACGTAATGTTTACCAGGTGAATGCTATTAATTACAGAGGAGATAACTGAAAACATTCATCAGAGAAACAGAGAGAAAAGAAAGGACAGAGAGAGGAAGAGAAAGAGAACCCAGCACTCTACAACAGTTCCAACAATAGAATTTAGAATCTAAACAAAATCAAATGTTCATTCAGAAAAATTAACCATGACTTACTTGTGGTATAACTTGTCTTTTTCCTTCAGCAGAGTGACAGCAGATTGCACCATGCAGATAGGAGTTGTAACATATCCTGGCTCTAAATATTTCAAGATGAATAAAGGAAAAAAAGAGATTTGTTTTCATTCCATTGCAACTATGAAACTTTTGGACTACATTTCGATGTCATGTCACTTCATAAAGGCTGACTTGATGTATAGAAAAGAGCTATGGGACACATTGAATTTGAGTCATTTTAAGAAAGATGTGACATCGGTGGCCAAGTGGTTAGGCTGCGAGACTTGGGATCATGACATCCTGGGTTTGAATCCTGGCAATGCTAGGCCTGCCATAGTGCTCCTTGGGAAAGACGCTTAACACGCTTTTCCCCCACTTGACCCAGGTGTAAATGGGGATAGGCACTAGCTTGGGAGCAAACACCTGCATAGACAAGCGTCATACACAGGAGGTGATTATTATCACCTGTTCCGTTTCACTCTATAGTAACCGGGATAAGCTCTGGCTCTATGGGCCATAATGGCCTTTAAAGGAATTTTACTAAGAAACAATTACGTTGCCAGACTTGGGATTGTGAGGTTTGAAGTCTGGTAATCTCAGATCCCGCTGAACTCAGATGCAAATGGGTAACAGCATCAGCTGGCGAGTAAAATCTGTGAAAGGCTAATGTCCTGTTCAGGCGGCCATGTATTATCCTCTGTTCCATTCTATGCAAAACAGTGCTCTCCATTTAGTGATACGGTGGATAGTGGAGCGCTTCAGTTATGAGACCGCTAAATGGCTGTAACATAATTCTTTCTACAAGGGGATTTTGCTTAAGGTCACGGGGCCTAAATTTGAGTTTAAAATTTGACAAACAGTCATTCACGCGACCATTGAATACCGGTGCGTGTAACGCATTTTTATGGCTAGTATGATGTCATGCTGTCTGGACTTCATAACAATGAGGTAGAGAACTCAAGCTAGATAACTCACTGCAAGAGGAGATAACCAATTCACACATAGATGTAAGACAGCAGATGAAGCGACCATTCCCCCTAGATCCTTACTAAAGCTAGTGTTTAGGAAAGCAGGGCTAATCAGGTGTGAATTTTTTTTTATGTCTTAGGTGTGCTAAACACAGTCTGCTCTGAATTGGGAAAGAGGGAGGAATGGTGAACCAGGCGACAGCCCAGATATAGCACACATGAGTACACTGTGAAAAAATACCATGGCCAGCCATGGGGTTTGAACCTGTGTTGTCGTTATTACAAACTCACAACACTATGGTTTTGCTACAACACCTCCAAAAAGAAAAGGATTGTCTTACCCGGTCCCACGAGTTGTGTTGTGATGGTTTTGTCTGGTTTTTTACCAGCCCTGTCCTTTTCGGTATCCGTATAGCCATGAGCAACAAATGTCATTGAGAAAGATGTCTCTTCGATCTGAAAGAAAGCAAAAAAGAAAACCTCTTAATAGTCTCAATAGTGATATCTCATTTCATTAGGGCATACGTTTTAAAGATTTCTGGAAAGAGAAAAATGGTGAATTATAAGCAAAAGAAAAGAAGAAGAAAGAAATAATTTCAGTCTACCACTGTATACATAAGTAATGCTACATGAACAGAAACATATGTAAACATGAGCAATAAAAATAGAAATCATCACTAACATCAACACAAATAAGATTTAATTGTTCACTCATCCACGTTAACTATGATTCTGAATTTACCCCATCCACCATATGCAGCGATCTCAGGGTGAATTATGATGAAACAGCAAGTTGAAAGATGAGTGAAAGGAGAGAAGTAGGACCTATCGACAGCACCTGCCTATTGCCCACCATTCATTCACCATGAAAAAGCAAAGAAGAGATGAGGGCTTTAAGAACTCAACACAGCATGACCCAGCTTCAACAAACGACAGAAAAAACAAAATCAGTGAAAATCAAAATTTGAATTGGCAATCTATATTTCGTTGTCTTCTCAAATCAAGCTTGTCATCAATGTGATTACACTGATGATTCATGCATTCATCATTGTGATCAGCTACTTACACTACTCTAAATGATGTTTCAAATTTATGGCTATTTTCAAAATATATGATATAGAAATGATGTAGTTGCATCTGGTTTATTCAAAAATCTGTGGATTAATTCTGGTATGTTGCAAGAATTGAAGACTTCCTATATCTATGAAATTCAACTTAAAATAGATCTAGACCTATATCTTTATCCTGATTTCACTTCACTATAGTGAAGGCTCAATTACGGACATGAAGGAAGGAGCATGGAACGAACAGGAAGTACGGGTGCAGGAGGGAGGTGGGGGGATCTAATAATAAATCTTTATTGTCCTTTTCAGGCAATTCATGTTAGGTTCACATAAATCATTTTACACTTCACAATCCACATAACAAATAGGAGATAGGGAGATAGGTCAGCCTGAGGTTCAGAAGACAACCGTGGATATGAAATATTTAACAAACAAAATAGCACGCCGTGAAAGGTCTCAGAATAGAAAGGTTCGAAACCACTAGTGATTGTAAATTGTTGAGTTATGTCACAGAGGCGTCCATAAACTATGTTTGATGATGCTTTAGTTTTGATATCTTTGTTTGATAAGGAACTCAAAATATAGTTCTCCTCCATATCTACATTCCTTTAACCATCCTTTGCAACTCAAAACCCGTCCTTATGAGCCTCGTGTTTTTTAATATAAAGTATATGCTAAACTTCAGCACAGAAACCAATAATAAAAGAAATAGGACAGCAGAGATGGAGATGGATAGAACACACCCTCAGAAAACCTCAGAGAAATACTACAAGACATGCCTTCAGTGGAATCCACAGGGACAGAGGGTTAGGAAGGCCA
Source organism: Doris montereyensis (assembly GCA_037039925.1). Lineage (NCBI taxonomy): Eukaryota > Metazoa > Mollusca > Gastropoda > Nudibranchia > Dorididae > Doris > Doris montereyensis. The sequence goes on from JAXRKP010000207.1 coordinate 365,282, forward strand.
TGATTAACTCGGAGAAGGCTAGTGGAAGATGGCTTGAGGAGAGGGGGTCTTTTTGTAGAGGTTTATCACGAGTTGCCCAAGATAGGAATAAGTGGAAATCTGTTGTTCGTGGCCTATATCCTGGTATAGGGTGAAAAGGCAATGATGATGATGATGATGATGATATGCTAAATTTATCTATAATATTCCAATACGTGTTAAAGGAGAAAAAAAGATATATGAGGGCTCTTTGAGAAAGAAAACTGTAACTACTATGACAACCAAGCACTAAAGGTCATGTCCAAAGATATGCCTGCGTTATTTTCTTTACCTGCTTCCTTGTTGGGCCTCCTTTCTTGAAAACACCAAATGAAAAGATATGGGGGTACTGAAAGGAAAAAAAGAAATCTTAATTACAAGAATGTAAAAAAAACAAAATGAGTCTTTAAAACACATCTGCACAACAGTTGGCGGTATAATGAGGTTGAGTGTACAACATGACAAGCCTGTCCACACAAACAACAACAAAATTCTAGTCACGGATTCTTTCGGGGCTATCTGAAATCATGAGGATGTACAATGATATTTATGATAAGCCAAATCTTCGATAAACAGGTCTTTAAGCATATTTATAATCTGTTGCTAAAGTGAATTGCCAAGGCCTCACCTTCATCATCAGACTTCGTCCAAAAGAAAACTTTGACAACACAGCAAAAATGATTCCAAACATGATCATGCCAATGGCTGCGCCAAGGCTATTCAAAGACACGTAGGGCTTGAACTCATACTGTTGGAAAGAAATGAAAACATTTGTATTATATAGACAGGGTTCAATATATTAGATTTGTATTATATAGACGGGGTTCAATATATTAACTAACATTAACAACCTAAACATGAAAGAAAAAATTGTTCATCTTCATTAGCTTTCAAAACGGACAGGGAAAAAGGATAGTTTTTATTGCTACATGTATGTCAGCTGCCCAACATAAAAGTGTGAAAATTGTTATTTGTGTACAAGTATTAGTATTCAGGTAATTTCTTTAATTAATAAATCAGTTCTATTCAATCTACTATCTCATATCATTCAATAAATTTGTCAAAAGAGGATATAAGTGAATCATGGGCATTTGATTACTGGTAATTCCATCTCTTCATTTTTTTTTTGTACATACTTCAACAACTTCATATTTTCTTTATCATTAACTCATTGACATTTTCCAACATCAGTTTAAACAAAAAGAAAGGCAACAGAAAAGAAAAAATGAACATTAAATTAGTTAAGCGGAATAACATTTCTTGTGTAATAATGTTTTTCCTGTCACATCTGATGATTAGCTTGACCAATAAATATGAGACAAATGATGATCGACTTTCCTACCGGTTTTATGCAAGTCTTCCAGTCAAAATTTCATCTCTCATGGAGCGAGTGACAACAGATTTATCAGTTCCCAAAAATGGCAAACACCATCTATTGACTTCTTTAGAGAAGAATAGAGAAGACCTGAGGGAGAAAAAAGGCAACAACAAAATTAAAAATACAAAAAACAAACAAACCCCACAAGTAGATTCAACCAAATTAGTAAAGTGAGTAATCAAATGTGAAAAATTTGAAGGGAAAAAGAAATACTCAATAAACACAACAGTAAAATTTCTTTCTCGATGCTCAGTGGGTTAGCAAACAAAATTACAACAAAAACGCTAATGACCTTATTTGATAAGAATCACCGCCATAAAGATATTTTCACATCATCACTTCCATCTTTTCTCTCAATTAACATTGTCAATATACATATATATACAGATTAAGTATCTGAAAAATATCTCTTGAAGATGAAAGCTAAGAAAAGGTTTTCAATAATGAATACTTGTAATAATATGATTGGAATGCAACAAATAGTTTAGTGAAGAGTAAAAACAAATACTGTCACAAAAGAAGCTCATTCAGCCATTTTTTAACTGGACTCTTCCTTACAAAGGGGTTAAGGAAAGCTTTAAAAACCAAACTAGTAAGAAAAATACCGCTTTGGAAGGCGGTGATCCAATGGAGGTATTGGGTCTTGGAACATGAGTCTTCTCAAGGGTTTCAGCTCATGATAATTCGCAATGCCGTGAAGGGCTGATTCCAATGTACCAGTATTGATAGCCGAACGCTTGGTTAAAAAAAGAAAAATGAGGAGAAAGAAAGAAAGAAAAATAAACTATCACAAGATGTTCTCATCTATTTACACCTTGTTGAAAATATCATCCAGGGGTTAGTAGTCTCTGTGTTTGTTTCCTTTTGGAAAAAGGAATATAAAATATAAAAAGTAAATCTATTTCTATAAACGAAACACACTCTACTGTTCATTACACTTTGATAAGGATAAAGTATTTGAAACATTCTGACAGAGCCTTGTTTGCATTTGTATACTGTAATAAATTTTATTGTATTTTTCATGTGAAAGAAGAAAAAATCTATGCAGATGTGAAACTATTCTTAGGCTAAAGAGCTAACTGTTGTTGAAAAAACAACTACATGAAATGATGAAATTAATGATCTATAAGTATATTATTAATATCTTCCCCCAGAAATTTCTTCCTACGTTTCATATCCCAAGGCTAACCTTAACTCTCAACGATTCTAGGATTTTCTCCCGTTGTAAAATTTGGTAAGACCCTACATTTTTTTACTTCAAATAATCTTTGACTGAGTGCAACTAAGATGTCATATTACCCCTCATTGTGTTCAGCAAGTCTGCAGATTTTTTTTATGTGTTTTTGACAATTTGTTTAACATGAGGACAAACCAACAAACAACGTGTATAGCCTATGAGTTCACAAAAAGAGACAATATTTCACATGAAATCACAAACACTAGGATGAAAAAACAATTCAAGGTATAGTCTAGACTCCTAATTTCTGTATCAAAAGTTAGCTACAAGTCCTTTACAAATAATACAACTGTATTTAAATACATATTTCATCATAAAAGGGAAAAATATGAACAGAAAATCAGGGCATTGAAACAAAAAAAATAAAGCAAAAATAAGAAGGTATGAAATTTCAAACTATAAAAAATATATCCAGAATCTCTAGCAGGAATTGTTTTTATTTTGAACGAAGAAATTCTTGTTGAAAGTGGAGCGATGTGAAACGGTTTTGTTAGGGATTCAATATCGTGGATGGAAAAAGTAAGGCAAATGACCTATCTATACATACTATTTGTAGGTAGTCCAAACCGAAATCTCAAGTGTAAGCAATGGAAAAGTAATTGCTATTACTGAGAAGAACTTTATTACCTGAGTAATTTGATACCAAAATCATTTCTGTAGGACAATATTAAACAAAGTCATGAATTTTTCGAAAATTTGTAAAAAAATTAAATAGGCCGTGATGAACAGAAGAACGGGGTGATGTGGACAAGCTCCTATTTGTTTCCTTATTTTACTAATTATTTTGATAAAAATATATTTTCCAAGTATCTCTCTGTTTGCATAAAAAATATTTAAAAACCTTAAATCCAGGGTGTAAATGGCAAATGAAAAAAAATCTGAAAATCTCTGAAATGTGAAACTTTCAGACACTGAACACATCCTGTACCGTATTGAATCTGACACTTACAATAACAGCACCATGCAAAGCCATCTTTCTCAACCTTCCTGATATAACAAGAAAGGAATTCATCATTATAATCTTTAGTTAACCATTCCTACCTGAATTTGTTCTTAGAAGTTAGATCAATCATATCTACTGGCAAGTCCCGATCAATAAACCTAGTTGTTTTGAAGATTTGCTTGTTATATAACAGTTATAGCAAAATGATCAATCAATTCTGATTCTATTAACTAAGCTAACACGTGAAGTAGATCTAGAAATCTAACTCTAGCTGTACTAAATTTATTGAAGAAAATGGGTGCCACAAATTTAAGACCTAGAAATCTAAATCTACTATCATAGTTTCAAGGCATCTAGATAACAATTAGACTTAGACCTATCTAGATCTTACTAAATTGAGTCCAGATCTATGATAAAATAGCTTGTCTGTATAGAATCTAAATCTAGATGAATCTAGATCTAGATCAACCACGTGTGCGTTTATTTTCAAGATCTCTATCCGATTAGAGTAGAATGAAAGAATGAAAAATCATAGACCGTAGACCACATTCACAACTGAACCGTACGACTGCAGAGAGGCAAGAGGTAAGTCAGTGCATCTCAACATCTAATTTAACTAAATCTATCCCAAAAGCCTTTGCGAAAAAAGCTATTTCACAATAAATGCGTTAGTAGGTTTCAGACTGAAAAATCTGAAAAATCTGAAAGGATTTAAAGAAGATTTCAGATTTTTAAATCTGAAATCTTCTCGTGTGAATAGTAGGGTCTCATGGATCAGTGTGGAAATTGTAGTTTGTTGTGAAAGTTAAAGTGAAAGTGAACTGAAGCAGCGTTCTTCCACTTATGATTAGTATGAAAATCGGCGACGGACCTGGAGTCGGAATTTTATCCTGTTGTGCAAAACCTCTCACCTAACAGCGAACATAGAAGTGTTTTAGTAAAAGGGAAGGAAAGAAATGTAAGAGAAAAATATATTAAAAGTAGAAAACCTCAAATAATCTGAAATCAGAGGAAATCTGAAGGATTTACTTCCCTGTTAAATCAATGCAAAACACCATTTAAATTAGACCGCAGCAAAATGGGGCGTGGCATCAATCACCGGTGATCGAAATTCCATGTTTGGAATTGTTGAAAGTATGTGGTAAATGGATAGTTTCATAATTATGTGCTAAGCACAAATGTTCAAGCTTTTTAAAAAAAAACAGGTGAAACAAACAAAACTAAAAGCTATCAAAAATTTGTGTAACTGAAAGATGACAAAAAAGGAACTCACATTAGGACCAGATTTCACAGACAGAAAAGACTCTACGTTGGATATTTCCCCTGTGAATTGAGAACAGTAAAATTGTTCATACCTTTTTCTTTCCAAGCATGCATATTGATTGTGCTGTCAGTCACTAAATATTTTTTCATAATACTGATAACTGATTTACTGTCAGTAAACTATGGGAAAAGAAGTATTATTATACCTTTTTTATGACATACTTTTAAAATTATTAGAAGAAATGATCATGTGAATCTTCAATCAATGATGCTAATACAGATTCATGTTAAATACTCTCAATGGATACATTGAAATGAAGTCAAAGTTTACCCAAAAATTGAAATAAAACAAGTTGATCGCTGGATAGACTTTAAGATAGGCAGACTAGTTAGACGTATCCTTCCCAAGTAATGTTTTTCTGATCCACAAAATCTAAAACCCTTTTGTTGGATAGGTTGACTTTTAACTCACCCTTGTTTGGATTATGACTGCTTTGACTTATCCTCCTCATGCAATGCTTCTCTGACCCACAAAATTTGTCAATCTTCTTTTTAAATGTTAGTCTATAAATCTTCATTACATAAGATGACCCTTTAATTCACTCCTGCTTGGGTTATGACTATTTTGACATCCTCCCTATATAAGGTTCCTAATTAGATCTTTCCTTTATGACATCCAACTGCCTAAAGGATATAAAGAACTGACGTCAAACCCACTGGAATCAACCCCAAGATATAATTAGGGCAGTATCTTTACTACATACTGTGGCAATTTTCAGTGCAAGAAACGTTCTGAATTTGTCATATAAATGTTTTGGCTCTCTTTGAAGAAGAGTTAATACCTTGATTGGTTTACTTCCACTGGGACTTATCAAATCAAATATCTGATAAAGTTGAAATAAATCTTTGAATTGTTGTTAAGAACGTTAAAAGAATCAATCAAGCACATCTTGGTACTGATGAAAGTTCAAATATAGGTTAAATATAAATATGTCACCTCTAATGAGACAAATCTGTTCCTCAGACCACATTTTTATTGCCTGATTTACAGACACCTGGCATTTTCTAACTAAACAGCAACTGCCGTTAACATGAGAATATTATTGTGTGTCACCTTTGAACTGTTTGCGAGTGTACAGAAGACCCATTTCTGCTGGAATGCTGTCAAATCCTACAGCTCCAATTATGAATACATTATTTTCCTTTGCCTTAGAATTGTAGAGCACCTGCATTTTTTCAAGAAACTGAAAAAGAAAAAAAATCCTCATTTACAAGAATTGAACAAACATTACAATATGTCTGAGATCACATGTAATCTCAAGAGACATAAAAATAAAGTACTTCCAACATTATCAGAAGTAATCAGCTTTGTTATTCGGGTAGCAATTTCTTTTACTACTTAAACTAAAATATATCTTTCTTTCTTTCTTTATCAGTTCCCATTCTACCTTTCGGTGTATGAGTTCAGATGCCCGAGAGGATCTTTCTCCAAGATGCTCTGTCCCGGCATTTTCTGTTTCCTTCCAAAAAAGTTAAATTTCTATGCTTCAACGCCTCATTTATATCTTCTTCCCACTTTCTTCGAGGTCTGCCTTTTGGTCTTTTACCTTGGGCTTTAGCACTGTATACTGATTTAGTTATTCTATTGGCATTCATTCTGTTAACATGCCCAAACCATTTCAATTGACTTGTTTCTATCTTAGTTTTTATGACATCTGCTTTGATTTGATCTTTTATTTTTTGTTGTTTCTGATTTTCTCTTAGTTTTCCCTACTATTCTCCTTAGATATTTCATTTCAGCTGCCTGTACTTTACTGTATTCTCTACTGTCTAAGGTCCAGGTTTCGCTGCCATAGAGAGAGTAGGACAATAAACTGTATTGTAACTGCTATTTTGGTTTTTATTGACAATTCTTACTTACCTACAAATGTCTTTCCTAGATGGTTATATATTGCACTTGCCTTTTGATTCTCTGGCTGATTTTTTCTCTTAGTTTTCCTTCTGAGTTAATCATTACTCCTAGGTAATTGTAGCTTTGAACTTGTTCTTAATTCTTCCTGCCCAATATAAGATTTTGTGTTTTAGCTTCCCTAGTCATTAGCATTGTTTTGGTTTTCTTTGCATTTGCTCTCATTCCTCTTTTATTTAGTTCATTGTTTATAATGTTGATATTCGACTGAAGGTCACTCTCTGATTTTCCAAACAGAACTAAATCATCGGCAAATGAAAGCATTGATATATTTACTGGTTTGAGCTTCCACATACCTACATTCATTTTCTTCATTTTTGAGGATGCCTTTGCGACTGAATCCATAAATGTGATAAACAAAAGAAGATTTAGGACACAACCCTGTCTTACTCCTATATCTACATCATGTTCTTCAGATATATTTCCAGCTACTCACTTCACATTTTGGTTTATTGTAAAAACTTTTAATGGTTTCTAGTAAATTTTGCTCTACATTGTGTTTTTTTAAGGAATGATATAGTTCGTCCCTCCTCACAGTGTCAAATGCCTTTTCTAAGTCAATAAAAGACAGGTGCAAGTCAATATTTTTCTCAAGGAATGTTTCTATTATTTGTCTAATTTATATATGTGGTCTTGTACACTTCTTCTTGGTCTAAATCCACTCTGATGCTCTCCAATCTGATCCTCTACTCTTTTCCTTAGTCTCATTTCCAGTATCCTAAGATATACTTTTCCTGGAACGCTAAGTAGTGATATCCCTCTATAGTTTGAGCATTCCATAGTTGATCCTTTCTTATGTACTAACGTTCCCTTTTTCCAGTCGTCTGGCACCTGTTTGGAATTCCATGCTTGTTGGCATATTGCATGTAGTAGTTTGTCTGCCTCTCTTCCTTGGTTTTTAATCATTTCTGGATAAACTTGATCTGCTCCTGGGGCTTTTCCTAATTTCACTTTTCTTATAGCTGTTTGGATTTCTTCCATTGATATATCTACATCTTACGTTGTCTCCTCTGGATTATTTGTTACTCTTACTAATTGATCTTTACTCCTTGTTTCATACATTCTGTAATTTGAAAATGCTTTCTCCATGTTTCCATGATTTCGCTGTCTTCTTTCATTATTTCTCCTTTGGCATTCTTAATTTGTCATATTGGGCATGCTTTAGTCTTTCTCATGCTCTTCATTGCCCCTAGAACAGCTTTTGATTTCCTTGATAGCTTTCTTGAAGTCTTTGTCCAAACTCTTCCCATTTGTTCCTGTTTTGCTTTCCTTACTTCCTCTTTGGCTATAGTTTTTTTATTCACGTAATCTATCCTACCCTCTGGTCTCTTTGTTTGCAAGTATTTCTTCCAGGCATCCTTCTTTTCTTTGATCTTAGTCTTGACATTCTCATTCCACCACGCTGGTCTTTTCCTATCTCCTTTAATAATTTCATTATACATCTGCCATTTTTCTTCAATTGTGCTATCATTCAGATCCATCTGTCTTTCACTGATAAATCTTTTTATCCTAGATTGGCATACCTGTTTTACTATTGATTTATTTAGTTCTCTATTTTGAGTTTAGTAGCTTTCTTCTTTTTTTTTTGTTTGTTTTCTTCAGTCAGTAATCTCATTTTGGCAATCACTGAGTGATGATCATTAAATATTTCTGCTCCTCTGTTTACTCTTGCATCCAATGTACTGCAAAAAAGGGAGCTGCTAACTATTATGTAGTCTATCATTGACTTTTCACACCTGTCTTCATTTACTCTTGTGTATTTGTGGATATCTTTATGAGGAGAAAAATCATGTTATTCTTTAGGCAAAAATCTATGAGTCTCTCTCCATTTGGAGAAGTTGTTGTCTCTCCTTCTTTACCTATTACTCCTCCTGACGTTTCTACATTGTTGCCTACTCTAGCGTTTAAATCTCCTAAAAGCGTTAGTTCCTGTTTGGGTTTAAGATACTCTGCAGCTATTTGTAAATCGTTTTTTCGAAGATATCTTTTTTCTTCTTTGGTTGTGTCTTCATTTGGTCCACAAGCTATTAATAATTTTATTTCTCGTCCTTTTGGTTTAATGTTTATCTCAAATAGCTGTGGGCTTATAAATTTCCAACTTTCTAGTAGCTTTTCATGCCTTTTATGCACTAGGAGGCCTACTCCTGCTCTAGCTTTGACATCTACTCCTGAGAAGATTAAAATATGATTCGGTCCCACATTTTCTATTCGTTGTGCTCTTTTCTTTGTTTCTGTAATGGCCAAAATATTTACTTTGAATTTTTCCATTTCTTTAACTAATTCTAACTCTTTTCCATTTATTGCCCTAACATTCCATGTTCCAAAAACCAGTCCGTATTCGTTTCCAAGTTCGTCTTCGAAAGATCAAGACGGTTATATTACCTTTATTTCTCTGAATCAGTTTGGTTTTGGATAAGCAAGGGATTAGCCCACTGTACCTTAGGTAGATAGTAGGGCTGCCACCTTGCGGTCCCCTACCAGGCATTGTCATTTTCTGTCAGGGTTAACTCCCTTAGCCTTTAGTCATTCAAGACCGGCATGCAAGGCAGCAGGTTGTTTTCTGTCAGGGTTAACCCACTTAGCCTTTGGTCGGCCAAGACCCGCCTGCAAGGCAGCAGGAGACTCGTGGAGGGCGGGATCATCTACACCCCGTACAGGTGCTTACCTGTCCACTGCCCGGCTAAAATAAATCATGCTCAAAATATCTTTTTCCAAGTTTCTTAAACAATATATAAATATGTGAGAAAAGGAATAGAACAAATGTTGAAACACACCTGCGGTTCACCACTAATATCCAGATGATGAGCACCTCCCTCGATGCAAGCTTTTACAACTTGTTCTCCATAAAATCGATACTGTTTGGATTGAGCAGAAAAAGAAAATACATCATAAACGACACATGGTAACCTATTTCTGCAAATTATTTGACAATCTGTAGGGTCAGATTTGTGACATTTCCCCTTCTTTTCCTTCAATAATAATAATAATAATAATAATAATAATAATAATAATAATAATAATAATAATAATAATAATAGGCATTTAATAAAAAAGGCATTTCTTCCCCTCTTAGCTCAAGGCACTGCAATACTACAATCTCTCCTCTCAGCTGACAAATCTCAATGTGACAGACATCAATTTGAAACCACAAAGTATAATTAAAATGAAAAAAGTGGAAAATCTGTTTTTTCTTGATTTTTTTAACACAATAAGTAATCAAGCAATGAAAGCAACTGTACACTATTTATTTGGAAAATAGTCTTGTACTGTCAGATTTATATAGCTGACAGCCCTTTTGAATTATGCTCTAGCTATGTTTAAATTCAAAATTGACACCTCAAACCGGGAGAAGAACACATTGCAAACAAATACGTTTTTGATGTTGACTAGAACTTAAATCCCTAACACAATCGATGAATTATGGGTCTAGACTATCTACATAACTACATTGGCCCAATCATTTATGTAGGTTTAGGAAAGATGAATTATGTATAAAAGATTACCAGTATCATTGCAGGACAATAAATAAATATAATCTTGTGATCCGATGTAGTATTTTAGACAACTTACTAAACATTTGTTTTCCACCATCTTTGTGAAATTTAACAGCTATCAAAAGAAAATTCAAATGTAGCATTTGCAAATCCCTACTTTGAGACCTATCAACTTGATCAATTACTATTCAAGTGCACTTTTTGTTGTTGATGTCTTTTTACTTTTTGTTTTCAATTATGCATCCTTTTTAGTAAACATGAGGGAGCACAATGTCTGTTTAGCATAATCTATCCTGAAATATGGATGACACAGCTTGCTCCATTTTTTCTTGTGTCTCTGAAAGAATATCTAATATCAAGCAGCCACAAGGCATACAAAAACAAAATAAACTACAAAAGACAAAAAGAAAGAACAACTTTCCATCTCCCCACGAAACTTACAGGTCCAACGCAATTCAACACAAGTTTTGTTTGTTGGGCCATTTCCAGCAAGGACGTTGAGCTTTCAGTATCAGCAATGATGATAGCAGTTTCGTCAATGTTTTTTCCTGGGTGGGGAACAAAATTCATGAATTTAACTATATGATATGCTTTCAAAGTGTTAGCAAAATATTCACATAATTTTCGGGTGTTTACAAATAAATTTGAAGCGATATGATGAAGTAGTAAATATAATAATAAAAAAAGAAATTCTATTGATTTTAATGCAAAGGCTCTTGTTTCTCTTGTTCCCAAACTATCTCATTCAATCTGAGGCTAAACCATTAGCACACACTATATTTATCTCACATTTACTTGAAAGTCAAACATGTAAAATTGGCACAGCAAACCACAAGCTTAAGCATTAGAATGCGGATAGACTACACAATTTATAAAAAAAGCATTTCCTTCAGGCTATAACAGCCTTAAACTTAAGAGACAGAGCTTATCCTGGTTTCTATAATGTGAAATGGTAGAGGTGATAATATATTGCTTCCTGGACTGGACAGAACACTAATCTCTTACAGGTTTTATTACCAGCTGATGCTGATACCTTTTAGCACCTGTTCACAATTACGTCATTTAGAGAAAAATGACAAAAACCATGGACTTTGGCACTGTTGGTTTTGGGAATTCCAAGTTTTAAACTGCTGTAAACTTGATCTATTTTCATCACATAATTTTCACACTTTTCATGAAGCATGATTTCCATTTATTACCAAGAATTATCTCCCTGTCTCGTTTTTCACGAAGATGGACATGGCACACTATTGAACGGACCCCTTCAATTGTCTCAATTTTTTCCAAGTAAAATCTACCCCCTGGTCCAGGTAGGTGGATCAGTCCCATGTCCAGCTATTTACAGGGCAGTCCTGGCAAAACTAAAAATCCTTCCAAAACTGCAAAGATCATCTTAATAGTTCATTTGGGTAAAATCAAATCAACAAAACAAATCAACAACTTCAGACAAAGAAATTCAGCAGTAAACAAAAACAAAAAGGATGAGGCATGAATTGCTAGCATATATGAGAAAATGTACCTAATATTGAAGTATTGATAATTCAGAATGGATTTACATGAATTATGATCCGCAAAATCTCATCGCAATCTCATCATGTCTTCACTGGTGTTATAAATTTGAAACACTTTGTACAAACTCTTGCACACTGGGTGAGGGAGCTAGAATCAGGAATATCAAGTTTTCATTTTCCTTGTCTACCATACAGATGCAAACCAAATGTAAAAATGAGAGCAAAAAAGAAAGAACTCAGTAGAATTCCCAACCATGTATAGAGGAAGGAGAGAGGAAGAGGAGGAGAGAGGAAGGAGAGAGAGAGAGAGAGAGAGAGAGAGAGAGAGAGAGAGAGAGAGAGAGAGAGAGAGAGAGAGAGAGAGAGAGAGAGAGAGAGAGAGAGAGAGAGAGAGAGAGAGAGAGAGAGAGAGAGAGAGAGAGAGAGAGAGAGAGAGAGAGAGAGAGAGAGAGAAAGAGAGAGAGAGAGGGGTGGGAAGGAAGGAGGGAGGGAGAGAGAAAGGGAAAGAGAGGGGGAGGGGGAGAGAGGAAGGGAGGGAGGGAGAGAGAGGAAGGGAGAGGGAGGGGGGGAGAGAGAGAGAGACGAGGTATTAAGTCAATCATTTAGACCTAAATACTACAATCTGCTCAAAAAATGCTTTGTAATGACAAGTTTTTCTCTTAAATATTTACACTGTCATGCTTGACTTGAAATAATTTGATGCTTTCAATTATTCATTAAAAAATTCAAATTACAATACACAACGTACATGTAATGAATAATTTTGAATAAATCAGAATACACTCTGATTAATTTGTGCATATCTCCATACTTCAGTAAAAAATTAAGAGCTTTCCATAAATTGCTCTTGTATTATTATAATATGGCCTTTTACGTCAGTATTGACGATCCTGTAACAGTTGCTGTCACCGCTACGCTTGGGCTAAAAAAAGTTCTGAGGACGGTATGGATGACCAGCCACACTTCCTTTTTCCTGTGATCTTTGCCTCTCCCACATTTATTCAGAGTAATGACCTGGTCAATAAGTCTCAGGTACAAGAGGTTGTAGGGATATTTCTAAATAGGCCTTTTTGGTAGGAATTCAATTTTTTTATCAGGGTGACAGTTGGAATGGCCTGCTCTTTTCTATTTCCAACCACTGAGGGTTCTTTTACATGCCCACGGGACTTCCTGCTTTACATTGACATGTGAATAAGTTGTAAGTTGGATTAAGTATCCCTGAATAAGGAGGTTCTTTGCATTTTCTCTTTGCATTCCACCTTTCAAAATTACACACCATTTATATACATGACTTGAAACTAAATATGTTTGTATAGGGGTGTGTACGAGAGAGATAGAGATAGAGATAGATATAGATAGATAGATAGATAGATAGATAGATAGATAGAGATAGAGAGAGAGAGAGAGAGAGAGAGAGAGAGAGAGAGAGAGAGAGAGAGAGAGAGAGAGAGAGAGAGAGAGAGAGAGAGAGAGAGAGAGAGAGAGAGAGAGAGTGAGAGAGAGTGTGTGAAAGAGTAAAAGGAAGGAAGAAGGCCCCATCAGCAGCACCTGCCACCACCTGCTACACAGGCACAAACACAGGGGGAAAAGGATAAAGAGGGATCTTTTAATTAAAACATTAGTTAACTTAGGCTAAGACTAAATAAATTTGAAAATAAAATGGATCTGAAAGTGATGCATTTGCATTTAAACACCCACTTATGATATGAGTTCCAGTTTAATAACAGTGTATGAGTTAAATGAATCGTGACCATTTCACAAAAGGCTGCATAGTACAGGTGTGAATTTCTTCATGAATATTGATGATAGGTGATATTGCATTCAAATCAAGAGGGAAAGCCCTTCATGCCACAATAAATATACAGTCTACCACTACCACTATTAATCGGACATATTGTCTAACCCGACACAATTGCTGGGAACAAAATAAATCTCTCTTTGTTCTCTTTAGGAGATCTGACAATTGGACATTTTTTTGCATTGATGAACAGTGTCCAATGTACAGCGGCAGACTGTGTAAGTCTATTTCATTACATGGTGATGGAGGATCGGATGAACATTCTAATCATTACAATTTTCTTTTTTGCTCTATTTTTTCTTTTTCTCATATCATAATATCAAGCCAAGTATGGCTGATCTTTAATGTGGAATGATCTTAAATCACTCTCCCTTCATTTCTATTGACATTTAGATAATTAATAGTTACATACACTCTTTGATTTTGTCACATATCAATTTGTATTATTATCATTGTCATTATTATTTATTACAACAGTCTCTGCTTTTGGCTTAATTTTGACGGAATCAAGGGCCACAACCCATTACATGTATTTACATTGTCATTCTTGTTTGGACATATACTCTTTTGTTTTGTTAGTTATTTGTTATTGTTTGTTATGTGTTGGTTTGAGGACAAGACCAAACAGGCCTAACCTCTTCTCATAGATCTGTTATATTGTTCTCTCACTCAAGACTACACAAAGGGGTGGGATGGTGAAGTCATTCGGCAACTAGGGAATCATTTTTTATTGGTTGACACGCGTGTCATACAGAGTATGATCTCTGTGGGTATAATTGACACAAGAAGACCTTTTCAGATTTTCTCATCATGATAAAAAAGAGAGAGCCTATTGGCTGTCTGTATAGCAGACATACTGAGTCGGAGATGGAAGGGGCGGGTAAGGGTGACCAGAGGCGAGACTGCTAAGACTAGTTGCATAATTGTTGTCATGTGTATGCCTGCACATAGATCTAGATACCACACACCAGAGGCAAGAAGAAGTCACCAGCTTTATTTTTCACAAGAACTGACTCTTTAAATGCAACAAGTTGAAGACAGACTTACAAAACCCTGTTGCATTTTGAGGTGGTAATTAGCGTTGTAAAATTTGATTACATGAAAAAAACTTGCATTTCTGCGGAGACTACTGTATTATTATTATAAATAATATGACTATCGTTATTTTTGCCAATCTTCTTTCATAAAAAGTTACATCACAAAAGGAAAGTTTTAAGGGAAAAACATTGTGATGAAAACATGATAATGGCTGCCAGTAAAAGAAATAATGGACTGCAGAATTGTCATCATTGTTCACTTGGACCATTCCTTCAGCCTTCTCACTCATGAGAAATGATGACGTAACATTGCCAATGATTCTATGCTCCTTAACTCTGGAATGCACTTCCTTTTGAAATCAAGGTCAGAAAAAATCTTCCAAAAGACCATTGAACAAACTTCTGTTTCTTTTGGGACGTTAGAAATGAATCATTTCATTGGGGAAAAAACCACCCTTGGACATGCCCTAGGATTTAAAGTTAATTTCGTTCTTCCTTATTTTATCCTTTCCGGGGTATTGCAGGAAGGAGATTTCTCTTTGTAGGCAAATGGAAGGCTTCTGTTGGTTTGATTATTTCATATTCAACCAACATGTCCTGGATCCCTTGGTAAGGTGTCTGAATCATTTTTTATGCAAAAAATATAAAAGTGTTGTTCTGATCATCAACACTCAGTGGAAATAATATTTTTATACATCATATTTATGTATATGCAGGGCCTAATAAAAACCATTTAACAAACATGAAAAATGGTTTCGCTGGGAGATAGTTTTGTCATACAATCTAACTCAATTACAATGGAATTTGAAGACAAAACAAAATGCTATACTTATCAAATTCCTTCATACGGCCTTTATAAACTAACATTTAGTCAGACTCTAATGTTTATACTTAAACTGCACTAAACACATCTTACAGCGTTTAATTGCTTGACTACCTCCCTTGTTCTCTTTAACTCTTCCACCTTGACACTCAGCCAATTCACAAATGTCATAGCAAAGCACAATCATTCATATATAGCAAGTCCCAAAATTGCATAAAAGCTACAGTACATTTTACAAGTACAAAATTATTACTATTTGTGTCTTTTTTATGAAAGTATTTATTTGTAAGCAATTCCACAAACTCAGGGGTTGGTGACAGACAGGCAGGGTGGGGGAAACAGCAGAGAGGGGAGAGAGGCGAGAGGAGAAGAGGTGAGGGAAATGTCTAACTGCCAGGCATGGAAAAAGGAGAGATGGCAATGTAGAGAAAAATATGGACAGAAAGTGATAGATGATGATGATAGGAAAGGGAAGGTGGAGAGGGGAGACAACCGATAAAGAATAGGGCAGCAGATGAGAAATAAAAAGGATAGAGTTGTGGTCTTTAAGTAAAATGCATAAAATATCTCGTTAAATCTAATCTAGATCTAGTTTCAATAAAAAAAATGATAAGGCTTGAGCAGCCAGTGCCTTGAATTTTGACGGGGTGATGTTTTCTAACAAAATCTTTATAAAGATGGATTTATAGGCTGTATCTCTGCACAAGTGCAGTCTCACCGACTGTACATCATTTGTCCTCCAGCAGGCCATTTCATTCAAAGTCCCTTTCAACTCCTGGGGAGCATGTAGTACACATGCCTGTTAGGAGCTTCATACTAACACTCTTGACAAGATCTTTCTTTACCTATAGTTGGATACTCATTCACACCCGAATCAAGTGAAGAAAGTAGAGTACAAACACTATAACGCGCCACCATACACCTGTGGCTACTATGTATATCTTTTCATTTGATTAAGTATATCCAATAACTCTACAATAGAAAAATAAAGAGTTACGGAATTCATTTATGAGTGGCATCACTTTTGTTTTGATGTCCTTTTCCTGCTCGTTTGCCAGTAATCGACATTCAAATGTCACACAGATCAGATATTATTATTCTATATAATTAGGTGGGTGTAGCTGTTTACAGGAAGCCAAGGTGAATTTAAAAAAAAATCTTACCAAAACCTCCAAGATCACCTTAGCTTAGTTATGGATGTGGATAAAATCAAATAAAAATTCTTTGGGCATTCAGAAACATTCTTATAGTTAATTTAAATTCCAAGCAAACAATTGATACAAAACAACAACTAAATATATATAAGCAACAAATAAGATATTTTAAAGAGCAAAGGACAAAAGGCTGTGCCTGCAAACACAAAAGGCTGCAGCAAGAAAATAAAGGCTGCGGGGCATGCATTCGGTGGCCGAGGTCACGCGCTGTGCTACACCGACCAGCAATACTGTAAAGTATTGTCGGTCTCATTGTGAAACGGCAATGTGCTGTGGTGGTGCTGTCTTCTGCACGCATCCGCTTAGACCAAATGGGTATCGCCTTGGCCAATCAGTAAAGTTGTAGCATCGATACAGTACCATAAAATTCAATGGGGTATTTTATGGTAAGTGGCAGCGCCTAGTGTAGTACTCTACCTTTCCTATCATCTGTGTCAGCCGTTGAATTTGACCCAGGGTCATCGTGATTACAAGCTCACAACACTATCTATGGTTCAGCGGCATAATCACACTTTAGCACCGGCAGGCAGTATC